>JAQFZO010000047.1:0-50104 GCA_034695885.1 Geophilus flavus
AGTTAATTACGATGAAATTACTAACCACTTAGTCGGATTTAATGTTTTATTGATTTCTTGGTGATTAAAAAGTGGCAGACATAGTGGACATGGGAAACGAAACTACACTAAGTTAATTCAACCTTGAAAATTGATGATTAGTTTTTGAGTAATTCGATCAGTTGTCAGTATAAGGTTGTAGTAAAATACCAAACTCCACCCTTGATGATGAAGGAAGAGAGGGACTGTCAGAAAAAGCAGCAAGAAAAAGCAAACAAGACCTTTTCCTTTTCAGAGTTGTTGGGTGAAGCTAATTATAAACTCCCTTCCTTTGTGTGTGGGAAGAGAGTGTAAACATTTTTCTCATTCATGACATGTTGTCTATGGCATCACATTTCCAACAAATTCGCTTGTTTTCCAAAGAGGGAGAGAGAGAGAGAGAGGGGACATAAGGAATCATCACCTGTAAAGGCCCACAAACACCTTGTGAAATAACGAGGTTCGAGTTTCTTCTAGTCGAGGTGTTTGCAGTGTGGGTGTTGCTCGTTTTCGGGTCTAGGAAATGCAATGGGTGAACGGTGAACCATAAAAGGGGTTGTGTGTAATGGGGGATAAGTCCTAACACATTAGTGACGTTATGAGATGAGGGATAAGAAAGAATGTTTGAAGGTTGTGCGAGAATCGAGATAGATAGAATGAAAGAAAACTTGATTTGTTTTGCTCCAATTTAACCTTTATTTAAAATGCTAATTTATGGTTATCTTAATGGATGAAATTGAAAAAACCCTAAGAAATATTTTAAAGTACAAGGTCTTAACAAATTCAATAGATTTTTTTTTTCTCAATTCAACAACAGTTTTAAATGGCTGTAATTATCGATATTATAAACATCCGATTTTTTTGTTGTCTGTTTTTCAAACAACATCTGTAAAATCGATTTGAATTGAAATTATACTGAGTCTTAAAGATGTGCTACCAAATTTTAATACAATGTATAGACTCGGAATGGCTCCATAAGTTGTCACTGCTGGAGTTTTATGACGATTCTTACTGAAGTACAGTTTTTATTACTCGTATTTTTACTTATTGCTGCTCTCGAGCACTAAAAACTCGAGGTTGATGATATGAGGAAGGGTTAAAAATCGCTATCACACTACCGTATCACGCTAATAATTAAAATTGAAATCCTTGGAAGCCGATCAGACAATGACAGATATAATTTTTAATGAGACACATAAAATTGATCTCAGGTGTGATTCCTTTAGGCAGAAAAGTGACAGTTCGATCCGATCATGACCCACTTCTGACAACATAATTCTTTTTCCTCCATTCCTTTCCTTGGGTGACATTGATATTTTCTTATCATTTTGGAACCTAAAGGATTAATGAAACACAAACTACTAAGCTATTTAGGCCAACAAAAACAAGAAAATAAAATTAAAATAAAAAAAAACTTTTATCTTTTACAACATTTTTCTAATAAACCTAATTAAAAGCACTTGTATCAAATGTCAAGGTGCAAATACACCTCGATGACCCTAAGTCCATGCAAGGGATGAAAATGAATTAAGCCTAAGTGCATTTTCAAATAACCCCCATATTTTTTTTCACTTTAATAACCCTTTTTGAAAGGCATAAAAATTTAACCCTCATTTTTTCATTTATTTTATATTTTTATATATTTTTTGTTCTTTTTTTTCTACTACTCAAAACACCTACATCAAGGACAAGTCATGATTTGTTGTAATGAAGTTTGGTCCATGACACAGGCCGAGATAAGATCTACCCACACTCAAGTCCATAAGGTTCACCTTTATTTATGCCCATGGACTTCCTGGATAGACAAGATATATCAACCACGCGCCATCGCTTGTAGAGATAAATCGGGCATGAAAGAGTTCGGTTGCCTTAACCTGCCCACGCACGTGTGGATGAAAGTACAGAAGTGATATTTGTTTATTTATTATTCGAGATGGAAAAACGTTGATAGTAAGTTTGAATTAATTGAATGTTTAGTTGGCAGTACTAGGTTAAGGCCGGGTGCTGAAAGAGTTAATTACGATGAAATTACTAACCACTTAGTCGGATTTAATGTTTTATTGATTTCTTGGTGATTAAAAAGTGGCAAATGTAATATTTTATTTTTTATTATTGTGTATTTTTATTTTAAGTTTATTTTTATCTCAAAATGGGATAGTTGGTTTAGTTGTGATTAACCCATTCATCGATGGTGTTAAATTGTAGGGTGTGCAGTGTAGAGGAAGTAGGCTACACGCATTAACACATTTAAGTCTGTTATTATTCCTAGTTCCTAACTCAGTCAGTCGAATTTGTTTTGTTGCACGTAGTGGTTTAATCTGTGGTTGGAATCAGTTAAGGAGACTTTTCTTCTGTTAAAAAGTAGGCCATATGCACAGGTGATGACATGTTTGTCACACTTTTGCTTTTATTCTTTTTCCACAACGTCACCTGCCGAACGTGTCAATAGTACGTCATTTTAAAACTGAATGAGAAAGTGACGCTAAAAAATCTGATGTTGTCACAGATGGTGTTGAGTAAACAAATTTACTGATTTTAATTTTATGTTTTTTTTTTAATTTATTTTCTGATTTTGGGATTGTTTTAGTTCGACGTTTGGTCACCAGGTTCATCGCGGTGTTTTTGCGGGTTAGGCTATAACTACAGAGGAGCGAGTTTTGTGGAATGGTTCCGGTTTATTTAGGGATGGTCACTTTTTTTTTTCTTCTTTTTTCCCCCCAATTCCATTCATGCTTTCGGCTGGTTGCCGGTGTTTAGTTGATGTTTGAACTTGAGCTGAATTTTAAAACAGGAATCATGATGCAGTAAACAAATAAACACGAACTATGAGTTCATTTTTGTTTTTACAGTATTTTATTTTATTTTATTTTATTTATTTTATTTATTTGTTTTTTACACACAATTTCAACTTATAATTAAATCTTATCGTTTTTGAATTTTTCAAAATATCACCGGAAGTTGGCAACTCCATTTTTCACATCATCCTTCGTGTAGTAAAGGAAAAATGAGTCTCAGTTTGAAACAAACGAAGCTACTTAACTGGAGCTTTCAATCTTAAATATAGATGTCTCCAATTTACTTTGCAATTTTTTTCCTTCGTTTCCTTTCTTTCTTTCTAAAGATAAATGGTCCAGCTGAGTAGCCATTTGTATCAATTTACTCAACTCGCAGAAAACGCCTTGTTAGCGCGCAACGTATTATGGGAAATTAACTTAATTTATACCCATCAATTCCTTAAAATAAATGAAAATCGAATACCAAATCACTTTAAAAAAAATTCAAAGCTTCTTTAATTAATTTTTAAATCTGCCTATAAAACCCTTTTAAAGCAGAAAATAAAATGAATGGAAAATTTCGACTCGTAAAAAAAGGATGGAGGTGCGACAAGTGTGTGAATGATTAGTCTGGACCGGAGAAAACATCATTCATTAATTATTCGTTCAGGGAAAGGTAGGAGGTAGGTGGAGGGTGTCCACGAAGGAAGTGGCGGAGGCCGTACTTGACCTAGATTCGGCCCAGCCGAAGAGACGGCGCCGGGGCTATCGGCCTGCATGGGGCGCCCCCTGTCGGCACGCGCACCTGGTGCCAAATCCCCTCCTCCCCCTTTCTCGCTCTTTCTCGCACTCACCTTTATACATCCTTTATGGCCGAAATATCCTTTTACTTTTTAATACGAGAGGAAATTAGGCCATTTTGAGGGATATCGACGAGTAATTTGTGCAAAGTCTCATTTTTATTTTTATTGCGCAAAAATTTATGTAAAATTTGTGTAAATTTGCATGAAATTAATAATTTATCATTTTAAATAATTTTATTTAACTAGAAAATTCATTTATATTCATAGTTTGCTTTTTCTAATTTTTATTTAATGCGTTCAGGTGTTTATTTTTAATTGCTTGATGGATAATTTAAAATAATCTGAAATGTGTTACAAGTTCAACATGAATTTTTCAAGCACGAGCTACCAGTTTTTCTACACTATTTCAATGTTAAGGCCATATCGAATGTTACTCCATTAAATATTCAACTTTTTTTACCATCCATTTTCATGATTGCGTGAACATTTTCAAGTTTGAATGCCCACAAGATTTTTTTTTAATTCCTTAAACTTTCAAAAATACAAAAACATGAAAAATGGATGAAAGAGAAATAGCATCAAGACAAAAAAAAAATTTCAAATCCCCCAAAATCCCATAATCTGGAATTTATTGTTAAACTAATTGGTAGTTTCGTCATGGTTTTTAAAACCCTGTTAACTTTGGTGTGGAATCTCCTGCTGATCTTACACTTGTTTCTATTTACCTTCACAGCGTGATTTAAAAATTTGTTTCTGCCATTTTTTACAGATAATTCTCACTTTATTGACATGTTTTCACTCAACTTATCTCTTTGTTTCTTTCTCCCCTCTCAATGATTACAAATTCTTCAATCGGTAAGTCTGAAGCCTAAAATAACAACAGGTGTACATGTATAGATAGACACTTGATGCACCTGCTAGCGAAGAATAGAAAAAGAAAAACGAAAGGGGGGAATATTTCTCATACAATGTCCTGAACTTGTGGCTGATTATATAACTGCACATAACATTATGCAGTGTGGAACTCGATCGTCATATAAAAAATATAAATAACACCCTTTTAAAAAGATTTTTTTTTTCTTTTTGGAATTAGATATTTTTTGTCGAATGATATGATATCATGAATTATTTAATATGTGATGTTATAGTTTGGAATGAAATTTTATTCAGGTTAACTTAGGTTGTTTTCAAGGTGATAGACAATTTTTTTTCTTCTTCAGTTTGACTTTGGGCCGGGGTGCAAAGGAGGAGGGTCAGGAAAGGCGTGTTAAGTTGATGTAATATCCTTCTTTTGAGTTTTTGAGTGAAGATTTTATTAGAATTAAAATTAGCACGGATTTTTTTGGAGGGGAAATAGAATAATTGAATGGGTAATTAGAGAAAATTTCAGATAAATTGTATTTTATTAGCCCAAATTTCCTGTTTTCTCATAGTTGGAAATTGTAATTTTATTATATTTTTTTATGATGAGCAATTTTTTTTTTTTACAAACCTAAAGTAGGTACTAAATATTTAGTAAATGCCCTATATTTTATAAAGCAGAAGTTGGAATTAAAGGAATTTTCACCACAAACTTTTTTTTAAATTTGGGAAAAAATTTCTTTTGGGTTTTTCTAGTGAGTTGTAATGTCAAGAGACAAGTGAATTTTAAGGAGTGGAAAACTTCAGTCGTGAGATGAATTTGTGCGAGTAAATTGTAGTGAAGCACTAATTTAAATCGGCTTTTCGTCTTTTTCACTAACCCTAAATTTTCTATTTACTTTTTGAATTAGCCGCAGAACCCTGCGGATTTGAAGGCAGCTTTGTTTGCGAAAACTCCATCATTTAGCCTACCGTAAACTAAATTGAATTTCCACTTTACAAGTGACTGAATTATATGACAAGAGGGATTTCGCTCGTTTCTAAATGGCAAAGAGGTTATCTTCAAAGGTGAACATAGGTTAACTGATCAACTTTGCGATAGAAACGATTTTTTTTCTTCACTTTTGACTTGAGCCATTCTCACACATACCTCAAGTGGGCAGTTGAAGGTAGAAATCAAACTTTTTTTCATGTTTAATATTTTTTATTTTTTTTTACTTCGGGCAGGCATGGGTACCTCCTGTTGATTTTACCTGGAGGGCTCGACATAGGGACAAGTTTATGTTATACCATCATCATCAAACACTTGACATTTCGTAAGGACACTTTGATTTGTTGTGGGTGAAAATTTCGCTACATTAAATAAGCCGAACTTTATTTTTATGAGTAAAAATTTATTTTACTCATAAATAAATTACGTAACATGATTTACTTCTTTTAGATTAGTGTGGGGCAATTTTTTTTTCTACAACAAAAACAAAGTTAGAGAAATTAAATAGATGAAATAAATTGATTTGCACACAGAACTCTTTTCCCGACCCAAAAAAATATCATGTAATGATTAATGTGATATAAAAAAAAATTAATTGTCTTAGCCAATGAAGGTTTTTGTGGAGAGGATGATTAATGGTGGAATTAAATGGTTGCTTCTGGATTTTTTATTTTTATTTTTATTGAATTACTTTTTTTTTTAAATGGCCATTAACGACAGTTTATAATGATTAAAGGGTATTAAAAGGATTAGATAGTTTTAGTAAGATGTTTGTAAATGAAATTCAAATTTATTTGGCCAAATATATTTGTAGACAGGTGAACAACACCCACCTGTAATCACTTTGTTGCAGGTGTATAAATAATTAACATTTTTTTGGACAGGGGGAGGGAAAACGTGTGGGGTGATTTTCTCTTTTTTTCTTCTTACTGCCCATTTCCTAAGGGGTCAGTCAAAGGTCTTAAATTGGGTTGAATTTCATATAACGTAATTCAAGTGGCCTCCACCAGAGAAAATGTCTGAGTGATGACAGGAATTTTCCAGATAAGAGGATAAAGCGGAATAAAATAAAAAGAGAAATAATAAACGTCGCTTTAAAAGTATCATTGAATGATAGGAAACGATAGATCACATCAACAGGTTGTGACAAAAGACCTTAAAATGGGGTATGTGTCGAGGGAAAGAGAAATAAGTGAGCAGTCGGGGACCTTGAATTAGTGGAGAGAAAAGTGAGGAAAATAAATTTCAACAACATATAACTTTCTGACAAAAAAAGGTAGCTACAAGTTACCACAGATACTCAGGTGAGACAAGTGGAATTTGGTACTTAGCGTAAATTTTTTTGGGGGACGCATGGTCGACGTGGTTTTTGTGAGCAAAAAAGTGAAAAAGTGGGGTGTGATGAACTCTTGGTGTGTGATTAAGACAGTCGTTGACAGGCGAGTAAATTAACTTAAGAAGTGTGAAGTTAGTTATTAGATAGGTAGGTGACATAGTTCTCAGCCGTGAGTCCGTGACTTTTGCTATAGGTTGGTTTGTAATTAAAATAATAGGCCTGCATTCTTTCTAAGGACAATTTGAATTGACAAAAATGGCATTGTATGCTTTATATGTTTAGGTCTAATTTAAAAAGACTTGCAAGGACAAGTGTAAGGGCGCAACACGTCAACTTTCAGTTGGAATGGACGTCGGAGACAATCAGAGTTTTTTTACAATAATTTATCAAATTAAAATGTTTTTGTAGCAGCAGTTTGTAAATAAACAACACATTCCATATAACGTCAGTCCGACCGACGTGTGAGCATTGGGTCATTTCGAGTGTTAATGGGCCGACCCAATTGTCAAGTCGATTAAGACAATGTGGCAGAAATTAACTTTTTTTATCCACTCTGCTATTCACATTCACAAACAATTAAAGAAGAGAAAATATGTCTTCAGGCTTATCGGCCTCATCAAATAACCTAAGGATATAAACATCAGAACAATTAAAACATCACACATCCTCGAGCAATTGTAAAAATTACTGCCCATGCATACATACCAAGCCCACACGATTAGTTGATTTAATTCATGGAAACTCACAGTGGTCATCTCTCAAATCTAGTTTTAATCGATACTTACGAATGAAAAGTCTCTTAACCTCTTTTCTCTCTTCCTATTAATCCTAACTCGTCCTGAGGATTCACGCAGCATATCTGGAATTAATTAAAGTCCGTTTTGCAAATTAGACATTGAAGTACTTGCATGTCATCAATCAACTAACAAAATTTAGTATTCAGGTTAGGCTTAGCCCATAGGCTTAACCTGCCAAGTGGTAAAACAGCACATGGGTGACTTCTGTTGAAACTCTTTTGGAGGGCAGCAAGCAGTAGAGAGGCAATAAACAATCGCCTAGATTTTTGACAGTCTTCCATACGGATTTGGCTGGTTCGGTTGCATAACTGCGGAATGTTATAAATTTAAAAACGAAACGTTTGAAAGGTAGGGATATAAAAATATTTTTTCTCAACTTTATTGCTTTTCTCTTATTTTATTGCCACTCTTTTACGATATCAAAGCAAATGTTATGGGGCGAACCGGTGCCTTTCGTGTTTGAAAGTATGATTTTTCGATAAATGAAATTTTTATGTTTTATTCGTCGCACATATATTAAAAAGAAGAGAGAAAGGGTGTACTTATCGGTGGCCTTCATCACTTCCACGAGGAATTTTATTTTTTCCTAATCTCTCGTCCTGATTCTCTCACCTGATGATGAGCTGCTTCTTTTCTCAAAACTTCACTCATCTTTTTATTGTTCGCACATGACAGTTTTGAGTTGCGTTTCGTTGCAACTCGTTGACTCGTACTTAAAGGTTATCAGGACGATCACGAGCATTTCATTTCTCTTTTCTAAGTCCTTAAGTCCCTGATTAGATTGAATTGATTCGCCGTAAACTGAAGGTCAGTGAATTTTCAATTGGACAATTAGAATTTAAAGATTATTTTTCTCCACTTTGCACTGATCTCGTTGAATAAATTATAAAAACAGCACCTGAAATTCGAGTTATGATAAACATCGAAATCGGAATTTAGTAAATGTCAGATCGGGAGTAATGAAATTTGAATTTTTAATACTTTTTTGATCCAGTTAAAGACATCCAATTTGCATATCTCCTTCTGGCCATGATGTGACCGGTCACAGACATGAGAAATTCAGTTTTCATTTTTTTCTTTCTTTCTAAATCGTCTGAAAAACCTGCGAGGAGTTAGAAGCTTAAGGTGTATCCCGTGAATGATGCGAGAACTTTGAATTAGCAAGTTAGATCACGCTTCAAACAGTAACAGGTTAATTTAAGCCTAAATATTTAGCTGCAAGACATGATGTTTTGACGTAAACTATGTGCTTCAATTTCCAGCAATAATTAGCCTGATGTTTTCGTCTTACACTTGCAAGTTTATTGCATTTCCACAGGGTATATGTGTCTGTCTGTCTGAAAAATGAAGTTGGCCGCTAATAGTCGGATGACCTTGAAAAAATTTGGACACAAAGTGTGACAAAACGGTTCCGCAGACCCGTCGACAAATCACCCGGCACAGCAAGGTAATCACGTACGGACGTAATAATTAATGGGGCCAACAAGTGTCATTGTATTTTGCGCGGTATAATGGGAGAGGTTGTAACCAAACGTAATGGCAATGATGTTTTACAAATATGGAACGCATGTTTTGCATGTCAAATGTTGGAGGTGGTTTTTGGAAAATTTAGTAGTGAAATGATTGGATCCCGTTCCGAATCCACCTGCTTCGTACAGCGTATGAGGAAACAGTCATTAGTTGAATGGCGGCAGGTGCACAACCTCATTACAACGACATCCAGCCCCCAATTAGTAAGTGTAAAGTAATTTTTTTTTGGCTTTTTCAAACATTTATCAGCCGTGTGGATCAGAAATAAAGTAACAAAAAAAAATGGGTGCTTACAGGTGGATGTAATGACAAAAACGAAGCGGGTAACTTTACAATTATCGTTGTATGAGGGCGAATGCACACTGCATTGCATTGCGTTGCATCCAGACAGGTGAATTTGTAATTTCAAGGTCAACTTCTAAAGGGTATAAGGAAAAGGGTTTAACGTGTAAACAAGGAAAGGGTAGTAGTTTTTGGAAAGAGGTTAAGGTCGTTTTTAATAAGGGATGGGGGTAAGTAAGAGTTTTCAACCCCTTGAGGTGAACACGTGGGTTTTATCCTTTAGGTGAAATGAAATGATGTTCATTCGTGAGTCATTCTTTTCCCCTTTCTATGAAATAAATGTAAAAAAAAATTAAAATATGAAAACGGAAGTGTACATAACGGTCGATTAGGTCTTTAAGGCGATATGGGAAATTAATGTTATACTTGTTTTATTTCTAAGACTAATTAAAATAATAATAAAAAGAAACTATACACCTGCTAACGCAAAAAAAACACCTGCAAACGTTAGACGCGTGCAGCGTGCAGCCGTGCACGGTTAACTTGTTTCACTCAAAGTTGTTTATTATCATTTCACATACTCTAACGTTGTTTTTTTTTTAGATTTTTTTTATTGTCGTTTTTTAAGAATAGGTCAAGAAAATTAGGAGTAATTTGCACTTAACTTAGTCTAACAGCATTTTTTTCTTCCAATTTTCCACGTTTTTATTTTTATAGTGGTGTGAATACTGAATTTTAAATAAGAAGGATTACGATGGTGCATGCATTGGACGGTGATCTTTTGACTCTGAGGTCGTGCATAGGGGCACGTGCTAAAAGCAACCGACACGTGCCCAAGCCTCGAGCAACGAGGCGACGTCCTTGCAGCACTACGAGATGTGGATTTTTCTTTATTCATTCGGACTTGACAAGAAGAATTAAGAAATAAATTTTTTCATTTTTCTTCGCGGTTTTTTTGTACGAAATTAGAAATTTATGATTTCGTCGTAAAAATTGGAGGTGAAATCCCTGAGGTGTGAGTTAATCACGCTCGTATTGATTCATATTCAGCCTATAATTATTTTTATGGGTGTTAATTGCATCGTAAATTGGGATTATGACACTATTTCGAATTGATTTTTTTCCATTTACTTTTCTCCTTCGCGTAATTTGGTGGTCATTCGATACATTTTTACAAGTTTTATACGTTTTTTTATTGTATTTTTTACTCCGAAATTGCGTTTCCGTGTTACTGGACAGTTGGTCCTTTGGAATGTGGGTCAGTGAGGTCGTTTTCAGCTCTTTGTCTTTGAAGTCGCGTGCTGCACGAGCTGTTGGAATACGTGATTCAAGGTGGAGTAGATTCGAGTCCACCCTTCTTCTGTCCAATGTCAATTCTGCGTATTGATGAAGCGTGCTAAACGTGCTGAATTTGTAATGAGCTCATTGGAATAGGCCTTCATCTGCCACGTACCACCGGTTTTTAATATAATTGATTTCGTTATATTGTAATAAGAGGAATTTTCAACAAAATAAAGGTCACAAAGAAAATTAAATACAAAATTCTGATTTTATATTCTCAAATTCAATCGGAAAATCGACATCAAAACATGGATCAAACACTCGACGTCGTTTTGCGTATAATTAGTTCCCACAAACTGCGTGACTACAGCGAGCAATCTCTGGGAATGAGGCCGCTGAGGGCGGCGAGCTTTGACCAGTCAAAAGGAACACGCAGTGCCGCGAAATGTATCTTTAAAGCACAGCAAGTAACATGTCATGAAGTTTCACTGTCATGCGTTTGGTATAAAATATGAAGTTGGACGCTCGTGGTATGACTTCGGGGTCGTTCATTAGTAAAGCTTAATGAATTATACCAACCTTGGAACCAGTTGTTTGATACAATGTTTCAATGTCTCATGTTTGCGTGTGATATTAGGTGTTGATGTTCTAATAAATTTATATGGATGCGATTAGCATGGACAAGAAGTAAAGGTCTTATTTTGTTAATAGGATTTAAGCTAATATTTTACTTGCAAGGATTTAAACTCGTAACTTTTTTGCGTTATAGGCCTTCGGGGTTTTATAGCAATCTCCGTGCGAAAATGTCGTGATAGAGCAACCTCTCGCACGAAGTGGTTCTCAATTTATTTCTGTGATTGTTTTTATAAATTTGTATGATGATGAATTAGTTTTTTTATGGGGGTAAATGGAATGGAAGTAATTTGTTTTTTTTTTATTTCTACAATGTTTTTACTTTTTACACATAGAAATTTCAATTAAACGGGTTGAGCAGGAAAAATAGTCTGAATTTTTATGAGATTTCTAAACTTTCCCTTAAATTGCAGGGAAGCCCATCTACAAAAGTGGGGAGAGAAGGAAAGCGGAAGTTCACAAACCCAACAGCTCTGGAAAGGAATTCCTTCACTCTAATAAATGGAAATTCAGCTTTTAAAGTTTTAACACGAGCTATATACATTACAAGAAGTCTTAAACAGGATTCAAAAACAACTCAAAAATATTATGAATTGTTTTTAACTACGCCTCTCAGTTTCCCCAAGGATTCAAAATGGGCTGAATTGTTAAATTAGAGTTAAAAATTCACATAAATGCTTAAAATGATGGATTTTCTCTAATTGATCTGCAGGTTGGTCAAAATTAATTTTTCATGTAATTCACCAACTGCAATCAATTGGTATTGACGTTTACAGCTACGGTATTACCATTTTCCGCATTTTTCTTTAAGTGTAGTTAAAAACAATTCTAAAATCACAGTAAAAATGTCTGTGTTCACTGTTCAATTCAAAGATTTTGATCTGTCGCTGCAATAATTTATATTACGCAACCCTTTATCTACTTCCGGTATGCAGGATTATCTATGCAGATCATGACTATAATAAGGCATTGATTTAAAAAGAAGTTAGAATGTGAACGGTTACATGATTTAATACACACTGATTGGATCACGTGATGGCCGCTTTGAAAAGAAACTTCTTTGCATTCAATCCACTGTTCGAAAACCGCAGAGTTTGATAACTCTTTAAAACTTCAGAGAAACAAAAGACATTGAGATAAGGTGTTAAGTTTTGATTATTCTACGGGTCAATGTATGCTTTTCATGGCGCCAACTTAGCCGTGGTTAGCATTCTTGATGCTCATAGCACGCTTGGGTGTGGGAGTTGGATGGCAAGGGTTAAGGTGATGCCTGTCGGCTGTCATTGGCGTCCTGCTTTCCTTGGCCCTCTGCAAGATGGCTTCTGTAAAAGAGTGAATAAATCTTTTTAGACTATGTAAATTTTCATGTTGGTCGTAAAATATGGAGTGTAAATAAATAAAATTGTCGTATTTTACTCGATGGCGGCGAGTTCTTTGGAAAGTTTGAAATTAAGTTGTGAGTTTTACTGGATTTTTGTTCTGATTATGTTGTGAATTAATATTTAAAAGTTTTAGTTTTCCATCGTATTTTATCATTTTTACTCCTTTTATGGTTTCGCGTCTCATTATTTTTTCGAAAAAGGAGTGTTCTTGTTGAGTAATTATATTTTTTGCATCCTTTTGCGAACTTGTTTACATTAATTTCTCTGCGTATCAAGTTTCCTGGTGGGAAAAAACTGCATGACTCTCTAAAATTCCTCTCAACGTTTTATAAACATTTCTAATCCACGATTAAAATTTATATAATTCCATCTAATCCTCTTTAAGAATAGATACTTGTGTGTGTGGTAAATGCCCTTTCAGCAAAACACTTGTTTTCGTTTATTTGTTCTATGTCTGCATTAAAAACAGCTAAATGACCACATTATACAAATATGGCTTTAACTGCATAGTAACTTTTAGTAAATCGGTGATTTCTAGTCTTATGGTGCATCGTGTGGCGTTTTCGTAAGTTATTCTCACTAAACAATTCGATGTAAGAGGGCGTTGAAACTGGAAATACCGAGCATGTGCTGAATGATGAGATGAGAGAAAAACGCACTGGTGCATGCATTCGTAACCCAAAGGTTTGAAAAAATAAAAAATATGATTAGAGATCAGTCGTGAGATTCCATAATTCTTTAACTACATATAATCACATAAAATAAATATATTTAAATAAAAACATTGCATGAATTAAAATCATTTGTACCCTAATTAGTGTCAAGGTTGCGTGTTTTGTTTATTTCTTATACACAAAACGTAATGAGATTAAATTAATCTGATTTTAGGAAAACTTTAAAAGTGAATTGGTGAGTCGTGTCTACTTGTGCATTCGACTCATACACGGTTTGAATTTAGAGTACAGTTAACTTGAATTCTTAATTTTAATTACGAGAAAAAGATAATAAAAAAAATCCTATTTTGACTAAAAGGAAACTCATGAAAATGTCGGGAGTAATAAAAACCAAAAAAAATGAGACGAGATTCAAAGCTTCGAATTTAATACCAATCAAGTCGTCTGGGTCCACGCGTGCCACAGTTGGACAGGTGCCAAGTTGTGAAGCATGCGACGCAGTAGACACGGCAACAAGTGTTTTTTCATTCAGGTTTAAGGACGAGATGTTGTTTTCTTTGCACTCGAAAGTCGTGGGGAATGAAAACAAATTAAACGCATTGAAGATGATTGAGCATGCGCTAAATAACAGGGTAGGCAAACCAGAAAATTGAAATCTTTTTTGCACTTTGACACCATAAGTTACAATCGCCCAATTCATCAGATTCTTTATACCGTACTTTTCATTTTAAATGGTCAATAAATTTTCTAAAGGTCTCAACTTAAGTCGAGATCTTTTCGTGAGTCGATTGCAAACATTAGCAAAGTGAAGTGTTTAGCGTGTATTTCAAGGCAAATGAGGTTTATTTTTATGTTTTTTATTGTTATTGGATCATCTCTTCAATAAATCATGTATTTTGGATATGTAATTTGCTGTGAGTGGACATTTATGTTGACCCATTTCTGATTTTTCACTTTAAAAATGTTGTTTCATTAGTGAATTGTTTTTTTTTAATGTTTATGAATGGATTTTATTGTCCAAAATCAAAGATTTCGGCATTTGTTTCAAGATTTCCCCCGAAGGGTTTGAAGTTTTCGATTGAGAAAATTGTTGCCAGTGTGGAACAGATTTATATTTGATGTTTTGTCTGGAGGCTCTCCGGTTTCTCCTGGGGTAATCCAGTTCTGGAATCACCATTTTTTTTCTCGACTCACTGAAATACCTCGTCTGGAAATTTCTTTACCTCCATAATAATTAATAATGATTATTTTTAATTTTTTCTTGCGAATTTTTTCGAAATTTCAATTGTTACACAGTAATTTTGCAGGAAGTCTCGATTTATTACTGAAATTCAATAAAAATCGCCATAAAAGTAGTTTTTATATCCGTCCTTGCGCAGCAGTGATGTTTTAAAACACTTTCGTGATACTAAAAATGACAAAGTCTATAGAATTAACATAGACGCTGGTCTGGTGCAGCAGAGTAGCCCATACTCATTCGTTTTTTGATTTTTTTAAATATTTAATAGATATCATAAATAAAGAAGTAAGACATAATCACAGTCTTAGAGCTTTGATTTCTTTTGGACAAAAAATTCAAGTCATTGACCTATTTGGACAATTGATTAAAACCAAAAAAATAAGAAGGAAATTCCAAAGTAAAGCTAAGAAAATGTAAAAAAAAAAATAATTCAAAAACGTGATGACTGCAATTAGGGTATTTCATTAACAATAAATTTAAAATAAAGGTTTTAATGAACGTTAATATGTCTGCTAAAGACAATTAGCACAGGGCACTAGAATTTGTAGCCATTTAATGAAAAGGACTGTCGGTTTTGGCCTGCAATTTTCATGTCATTTAATTCCATTGAGGTTTGTATCTAAGTTGATAATTAATAGAATAATCTCTTTTGTTTATGCCACCCACAGCAGAATCGCCATGATTGCATGATTGGAATATCAAATAAGATTAAGCTACTTGTCTTTCCAATTCATGAAAGTCAATGAGAAAGAAGGTTTTAATTTTTTGCCATAAGAAATTTATTGACGATCTTGATAAAAACGGGAATTAATAAGAAAAAAACTGTGTTATTATATCGTTTCATGCTGAAGCAGCTGTTTTAATAGTCTTTGGACCAATAAAATGTAAACCTTTCGATATGCTTATAAAATTATTAACTTTTTTCAATTTTTTGTTACTGACCTTTGATTTTTTTGTGATTTCATTTCGTGCTGCTTATTGGTAAAACGTGTGAAACAACTTGTTGTACTGTAAAACCGTTGGTTATCAAACAATAATTATTTTTTTCTCTAAGGTCCTTTGAATAATGGAAATGTAATTTACATATTTACACGAAGAAAACGCTCGTGCTCATTATCATACGGTTTTTTCCATTTACTATGATGACTGACTCATAGATATGCAATTTTCACACTTTTTTCCACATAAGAATAAGATGCATCGTAACTGGACACACAGAACTCTTGTTTTGTCTTGTTGACAGCCAACAGTTTTGTAGGGTTAAAACGTGCTAATGGAGTTAGCACTAAATAACCTTGAAGGAGACAATTAATAAACATGAGATGCAATTGAATCACTACGTTTATTTGCGTTTGCCAGTTTAAAATGCATTAATTATCACTGTTAATTGAGGAAAAGAGAGCAGCAGAAGGAGAATCTTACTTGCCACTTTTTCATAATCGAGTTTGAAAAACAATTTAAAAAGATAAATACTCATAAAGGCTGAATATTAGAGAAAAATGAAAAAATATAATTAATTTGGAAATTAAAAAGTTTTTATGAGCAAAAAATAGGAATGTACGAATGTAAGTAAGTAATAAGTAATAAGATGAACTATAAAAGTTGCTATGAAATAAAATTTAAGAAATTTTCCTCTTACTGCATTCAAACATCTTGACCTTGGCCATAAAGATGAATCAAAAAAAATTTATATAGATCTACAATTTTAAAGCAGAACTCCACATCAAAGTTGAAGTTTGACCTTGTTGGTGTGGCGACTGCTTGCTTTTCAAATTTACATTTTTATTTTCTAATCTTTTTTTTATTTTTTTATTTTTAGGGTGTTTATATGTGAATTCCATCAAGTAATTTTTTGATATCTTATTTCTTCTTTCTTTCTTGCACACAATGTGGCTTCGGCGGATTCAGGGGTAGGGCGGTAGGGGAGATCGCCTTCACCAATCCAAGCTTAAAAATCCTAAAAATCTTCAGTAAATTGCAAAATTTTCAAAAATCGTTCAAAATTCTTCAAAAAATCCTTCAAAATTCTTCAAAAAATCCTTCAAATCCTCACAAACTCGTTCAAAATCTTCACAAAATTGCAAAATCTTTTTAAAATTGTTCAAAAATCTTCACAAAATTGCAAAATCTTCTAAAAATTGTTCAAAATCTTCTAAAAATTATTCAAAATCTTCTAAAAATAGTTCAAAATTTTCAAAAAGGGTTCAAAAATCTTCAAAAAAATCGTTCAAAATCCTAACAAACTCGTTCAAAATCTTCACAAAATTGCAAAAACTTCTAAAAATTGTTCAAAATCTTCACAAAATCGTTCAAAATCTACACAAAATCTTCACAAAATCGTTCAAAATCTACACAAAATCGTTCAAAATCTTCACAAAATCTTCACAAAATCGTTCAAAATCTACACAAAATCGTTCAAAATCTTCACAAAATCGTTCAAAATCTTCACAAAATCTACACAAAATCGTTCAAAATCTTCATAAAATTGCAAAATCTTTTAAAAATTGTTCAAAATTTTTCAAAATCATACAGAAGATCAGAGAGATTTTTAAAATCAGATCCACAGAAACATTCGGAAAATTTTCCGAAATCCCCCCTCCCCTGGACAAATTCCTAGATCCGCCCATGTAATGTGAATAGTGAACATTCAAGTTATAAACCATAAACGAAATAAACCCGAAGAAGAAGAACAGAAAAAAAAAATTGTCCCTTAAGGCCAACACTTGGTCCTATTATTTGCCCACCCTCAACTTTTGATGCGTTAGTCTCTTGATTTGTAAACAAAAACCTTGACTATCATCAGACAAGATGACAAGAGAGTGCCATGATGAATTTCCTGAACAATTTATACCTCCCAGGTACAATTTCAATGAACACACACATGGTCCAAAAAGGGGAAAGAGGATCTTCCTTGATTTTGATAGTGGCACCACTCCCCGATGTTTCGAATATAATTCCAGCTCAGGCCGTCACATTTTTTGCTTGATGAAAATTACTACTGATTTCAGTCAGCTACTGACCATTATACAATAAAAAAAAATTGTGAAACACATCTGCAGTGTGGGAAGAAGTGTCCACGTGAAAGAAAAGGGCATATAACACACCCCTTTGTTGATTGATGCAAGTGGTAATTTAATAGGGATTCAGTTTGATCACTGTAATATGCAATGTGGGGGGGTTTGGTAATAATTTGAAAGATGAATACAAGACAATGGTGTTTTTTGATTGTCACTTTGATCGTTTGTTTGTATTGTAGAGTATTCTTTCAACTTTGAAATGAAGCTTATGAATGTCAAAAATGGCCAAACGTACAATTTATAATTAAAACCTGTTTTTAAAAATTATTTTTTTCTCTAGTTTTTAACTTTTTAACTTATTAGCAAATAAAATTTTTTATATTTAATTAATGCATAAATATGTGAATGAGAAACATATATTTTATGATTATTTTTATTTGGGATTTTCTTGTTTTCATTTTTTTTTTACAATTCCAATTAACGAGTTTTAATTTGAACACCGAACAAAATATATTTTAAAAAATTTTTAAAGGTTGAATATTTAATATAGAATTTTTTTAAGAACAGTTATGGATTTTTAATGGCCTAATTTTCCAGATTTCTCAACGGGATAACATTCTTGAATTTTTAAATATATATATAAAAAAATCAATATTACCATTATTATTTTTATCACCATACAAAAATAAAGTGAAAAAATTACATTTACAGCTTTTTTTTGATAATCCGAGTAAATTTATGTGTAATATTTCATTCCTTAGTATGTAAAATTACAGAAAAGTCTCATGAGTGTGCATCATAAGAGAGATTTACGATGTCATTGCTTCATTTATAAGACAAGATATAATTTTCAAACTCACTCACTGTGTAATTGAAGCTAGGTAATATTTGTCTGCTAGTTTGGTAACTCTTTTTCCAAAGAAAATAAAGCTAGAATTACCTGCGGGAAGCAATGAAAACAACAATTTTTTTTCCTATTCTTCTTCGCCATGTAGTGTTTAATCCTGCACGCTTGGCTGCACTTTATACAACAACAACAGCAACAGCCAAAACCACCCAAGGCTCGGTGGCTACCTATTTTTCACGGTTCATTACCGAGAATTAACAAGTACAGCTCTCATTAATTATCCGTCCACTTAAAAGAGAATGTTTAGCACTCCTGCTTAATCATTTGCAATGGTTTACACCTTGCACGAAAGGGGATATGCCACTTTATTTTTTTAAATTTTTTCTACGCCTGCTGAGATTCAGTAATAAAGTACGAAATAAAAAAGGGAAATGAAAGCTGAAAGCTGAAATTTTCTTTTTTTGTTTTTACAATGGGAAAATATTTTTAAAAAGGCGTTACGTTCGCTCTTAATTGGAACTTTTGCTTGCAATTTATTAAAGGTTGGGTCAGTTGACCCCTGAAGGTTTTGTTTAGGATTATTCAGCAATTATTTGGCAACAAACAAGTTTCATTTAAATGAGGGGTTTTAATAGCAGTTGAGAATTTTGGAGAGTCACGAAATCAGATTTCGTTGAATTTTAAGAGCGTAAGTTAAGTGTAATTTATATAATTAACGTATTTTACTTAAAATTATTAGTAATAAAATTAGCTTAATTTGACGCATGTCTTTTAAGATTAGATATATATAGTTTTTCTATTAGGGGAGTAATAAAGTAGGTGTAATGTAAGATAATTCATGATTTATGAAAAAATTATAAACTACCAAGAAAAAAGTATAAATCAATGTAAAATTATTAGTTTTGGGCTTTTTTTGCTCCCAGAATTTAGTTTAAAATGGATTTTCACATTCCCACCACCTGCACTGCCGTTTGAAGCAAGCTGAAGAGCCACTTCCGGTTAGATTAGATGCTTGATGATATTATGTGAGCACCATGACAATTTAAGAGCGATTGCACCAATGATAGTAAAGTCTAAACTGGGTTAAAAAATCAATTTAAACCCAGTTTAACCAGTTTTAATTGGCCAATTAACAATTTAACTGGAGATTTCTCTCTTGAAAGATGGCTGCCCAGATGTATGGCGAAAATTTCAATTTTTTACCTGGGAACTTGTAAATTTCTAGTTAGAACAACTCGTACATTTAACTGTCATTGGTACAATCGGGTCTTTAAACTTTAACATCTCCAATCCAATCCACCCAAAAATGGTATTGCATTTCTCTCAGTGACGTTTGACTGAGTAGTTTTTGAAGATTTTCTACATCTCTCTTGGCATTCGATCCGTACAAGGAACAAAACATTTATATTACCATAATAAGCAATTGAATCTAAAGGGCGCTACTCGTAATTATAGACAATATCTTTTATTTACTTCTTATAATAAATGAATAAGAATGAAGGATCATCTTTTGGCAAATTGACGTCAAAACTCAGACATGGCATTGCATGTTAAAAACCAATAGCTCGTATAATAAAAATGATGATGGCACAACCTGAAATTTGGAGTTGAGGACTCACCTGGTGACTTTGATTTCCCTTCTTGATTATTGATTCCATCAAGTAGACATGTTGACAGTGGAGATGACAAGGCAGCGAGCAGCAAAGGCCAATTTTCCTTCTTCGATTGCTCAGGGCACATGAAACAATTTCATTTTTGCCTTGTAGATAATGAGAGGCACCACTCCCACATACTCTTCAAATATATCCCGCCCTCGGATGACCCTTCTTTAAGAAAATTGCTCTTGACTTTTATGTGAAGATCACACTCTGCTACTGACACATACTACCTGCAGCAATAATTATTTGAGGGATAAGGCACTTGAATATTAATCAATGAACTTTATTGCGAGACACTGTTGGGTCCCAAGGTGTGTTTACAAGCAATCTCAGCAGGACATGTAGCTTGGTAAGCAATGGTGACTGACCAAGTGCATTCTGCTGGAATGGAAATCACCTATTTGACTCGACTGACATTTTTTTGTTGTGTTAAGAAAGGTCGCTCAGATGGTGTTAGTAGATTGCTACTTTGCCACATATGGTAGTTGGGTTAAAAGTTGACTAAAGTTTAAAATTCATTAAGTAATTAAATTTTTAATTTGGTTTGTGTTTTCGTGAGAGATTTAGTTCACCAGATGGCTGTACGTTTTGAGAGTGACATATGGTTACGCGCTTTAGGGCCTCGATTTAAATGATTTAATTGTAAAAAATAAAAAAACAATAAAAATAAAATGAAAATGCCATATTTGTAAGAAAGAATGAATTTTAAATTCAGAAATGTGTGGTTTTGGTGTTGAAATGATGTTTTCCTCTTTTTAATACAGCCAACAAAATGGTCGGGTTTTGTTGACTTGCCTGCAAGTCACGTATGTATAATCAGGTTTTAGTCACTTGTAATTTTTAACTTAAAAGGTGTTTATAATCCTTAACTCCCATAAATTGCGTGTTTTATAACGTAGGAATTAAATGAAATTATCACCTTTTCCATATGAAAAAAATTTTAAGCCGAGTTTTACTCAAAAATAGTAATTTTTAAGGTGTTCATAATCCTCAACTCTCATGAATTAAATGAAATTATCATTTCTTTCACATAAAAAAAGGTTTTATACCGAGTTTTACATCAAAAATTATGTAAAATATCTTTTGAATGGAGCGCCAATGATGTTAATACAATTTTCAACTCTTTGAGAGTGATGAATGTGAATAAAGTTATTATCTTGTCAAGGAATTTGAGAAGCCATTTTGATGCATTTCCTTGTGCGCTTGCATAATTTTTTAATTTGTCATCTACCATCAGTAAAAAATTACAGCTTCACGTGTGAATGCAGTTTGGCGTGATCGAGAAACATAATCACAGTTGCCGGCCTAATTAGAATTAGAAACAGCTTTGCAAAGAATGAACTTCATTTTTTATTCAATAGTCATTCAATGTTTATGATTTATTTTGATACATCTGCTGTAAAGCAAAAATTATACCTTTGTTTACATCACTAGACCCTTATAAGATCAATAATTGAATTACTTATTTGACAAATTTGAATTTGATTCTATAATACGTTAAGCAATAAATTTTTTTAAATTTTTTTTTGTGTAGCCGATAAAGTGTGAAGAAATCTTTTTTTATAGAATTCATTCTAAGCCTTAGCTACAATGTTCGATTTTTTTATAGCCACTTATTTTTAATTATCCCCTGCAGAAGAGGTCAAACTACACAAAAAAAGAAAATTGATTTTAAATTGATCATATGGGAATTATAAGGGGAAAAAGAATTAGTTTTATTATTTATTTTGCATAATTCAATAGCGTCAATCGGCAATTATTTTTTTCATAAGGAGTTTAATAAGTGCTCTGTTGACTATACAGGTGCACCTTCATTTTTTTTCTACATTTTTTTGGCACAAGGTTGTAGTGATTTTCTCTGTTATTGCTGGTTTGAGGGATACCACAAAAAGATTTTCCCCCCAATAAAGAGCGATAAAAAAAACTTTTGTGGCCCACTTTCAGACAAATTTCGAGACTCCTTTATTAAATTCAATAAACCTTGATATGGGCCGAAACGACCAATTATTTCCTTTTGATGTTGAAGATGATTTTTTTTCTGTAGACATTAAAGTCGAAAGTTGAGTTGAATAGATTTTATTGAAATGTTGGTGGGAATTTATGCATAGAAACGTCATTTACTTGATTGGTTAATTCCACTGCTGTCTTTTTTTTTAAGTTTGATGGGTAACCTGGGGTTATACTTATATCTTGTTCTTTACATCACTGAATTTTCTCTTAATTAATGTTTTCTTTATGAAACTAGAGGAAATAAATTTCAATAACAAAAAAATTTAATAGAATTGGTATTTCAGTTTATTTCAGTTTTTTATTTACATTTTTTTGTGATTTGAAGGAAGCAACTTGTTATTGCAACTGAGTGTGTGAAAATATTTTTCCTAATGTAACCTGGCCTGAAAAGTTGTCAATTTTTTGTGGCATTAAAAATAACTGAAATGTTTCCAAATGTCTGCTCGAATAAGTTCATCCATTCGTTCGTTTCAATTTGACGGTTAAGGCTTTGACACAGGTTAAAAATCGGTCATATTTATAGTAATTCCAAACAAAAATGATTTTATCTCGATATTATTATAAAGGTAAGTCAGTTTCTTTACATCTGAAAAGTGAGAAATATAGAAAATTCAAGTAACGTATGAAAGCAATAAGGCCATCAACTTTTTTTGTCATTCTATCAGGTCGTCAAGACAAGTCGACAATAGAGTGAAATTAGTTATGATTACTTGGACAAACTTATGATCAATCACAAAAAAGACCATGTTTCAAATTCAGGCAAACTTGTTTGTCGTATAAACATTTTTTTGTCAGGACAGGTCCTTCAATTAAATTAAATATGTGGTATTCATTTTAATTCATGCAAAAGTTAAAATCTAGCAATTGAATTAATGATCATGGTTGTCGCGTGCTGCTATCTTTGGCTTACTTCCAGGCGCGTGGTCTCACCTCACACCTGCCGGAGGTGGAGCCATACCTGTACTCCATGTCCTCTGGACTGTGGAAAATAAAAACTGTTGATTATCATTTATACGCAATCTAATTAGTGCGACGGAAAAAATTGTGTTCATCCAATAATAATAATCAAAAAATTACGAAAGAGATTTCCATAAAAAAATAAAATAAATTTACCGCAGGAGGAAATAAAAACTAGAAATATTTTTTTTTGTCTCTGTACCCAGTTGCTTATTATAATTTAATTTCTTTTTTAATTTTTTATTTTTACGATGAGTTTTTGCTGTTTAAGAAAGTATGATGTAACAAACGAGATAATAACGTGATGAATAAAATCGAGCAGTTGAAAACACTTTTTTTGATGTAAAAATAACATGCTTTCTTCGATATTTTCTTGTTTGCCTGTCGAACAGAAGCTTTTCCGAGTCGTGGGGCCAAGGAAAGCAAGCCGTTGGTTAATATAACGCATGAAATGGAAAAAGACAGCCAACAGGCATTCACCTTAACCTCTGACATTGCCAAAACCTACGCACCTTTTAAGAAAACTACAATTTTTAACCCGTCGACTGTTTTTTTCCTTTTCAAATTTATTTATCATTCGCTGCATAAGAAGCGTCGGCAGGTCTTGTGACAGGACCTGAGATTAGTCACCGCATATTTAAAGGGAAGGTGATGGTAGACCACCTGAACATGTTTAAAATTTCAACACATGTAAACAAACTGTAAAGGAGAATGATTACACTAAAAAATAGGGTTAAGGACATGAAATGATTTACCGTAATGCATTATTTTAGATATTTGAATTAGGATGTGGCAAAAAGAGGTCAATAATTAACAAAAAAAGCAGAAACTCCTGTCGGTTGCAATGTGATTTGTTTCTGTGTATTCGTTTTTTGTTGTCATTAGCCACACGACCAATATCACCTTGAGTCTGATATTGTTGCATTGCATGGTTGTTGGTGTATAAAAAGAGAATAAAAGCATCCAGCTGACCTATTTATTACCGAAATTAAATGTCACTGATATCAGGTTGATAAAAATTATACATCAAAAAAATACATAATTATAAACGCAACAAAATTAATATGCTAAAAAAAATTTAAGAAAAAAAAAATTCGAACTGTATATTTTGCGACAGGTGAATTTTTAGAGGACACTTGACTCGACTCGCGCGATATGACAGATAGCGGAAACATACATATAAAAAAAACGGGATTACACTGAATTATAATTTTCATAATTTTTATATTTATTTGAACAGTTTTTATTAATTAGTAACAATAAATAAAAAAACTATAAATTTGATAAAAATGTAAAAGTAGTAATTTTATATTTAAAAAAAAAAATTAGCTGTCTTGGTTTGTTTTTAGTGATTGATTAATCTTTGGAAAGCGTGTTTTCCATGATTTATTACTCTACATTGGTGGCAAGTTTGAAGCCTATATTCATTTGCCTCACACCACACCTTAATTGATAGGATGATTTTAGAGAGTCATTTACTTGGAACTGTTAAATACTAAGCCCCAGAAGGTATAATAGTCCTCTATGTTAATTGGTGCTTTTTATTTTTATCTTGTTTTTTGTGCATAATGGCTGTGTCTAGGGTGTGTTTAGGACTTAAAGTAAAGCTATAATTAAACAAACATCAAGCACAACAACAAAAAATAAAATTCAATGATAAATAAATAAATATTTTTTTTTTATTATTATTAATTTTTCCTGATCAATTTTTGATCTTTTGAAAATTTTAAAATAAGAAATCATTATATTATTATATACCTGGAATTTGTTATAGAGAGGTTGTGGCACCTGTCGACGTGTGCCAGTTTTCCTTGTCTCGTTCAGCAGGTGGAGAAATGTGTCTAAGGCCACAACCAATCGGAATCGGATCTGTGGGTTGTCCATTACGCTAATATCAGTAGCATCTCGTTAAAACCAGCTTTATATAATACTTATATATAAAAAAAAATTTTCTATAAATTTATTTTGTAATAAACCAATAAACCGTACCGATTTTTATTTTACGTAATATATTACATCTTTTTCTGATGTGTAGAGATGAGCAACATCACGCATCTTTAGTCTATTGTTCTTTAACAACTTCAAGGATATGAGTTGAGTTTTGCACGCGAGCAATTCTAGGTATTACGGATCTTTTATTTGAATCGAGTATCTCGGATATATGGAGGAAGGAAATTTGGATTTGATGGGAGTTTGTGGTAAAGCGATAAGAGGTAGAAATCGGTGCAAATAAATTAAGTGGACTGGACTGTCTGGTGTCTAGATGTTCGGTTCTATGACGTGTTAAGACTCGGAGAGTTGAGCTTTGCATGTTGATTAGTTCCAAGTAAAGTTTCAACACAGTCGCAAAACGCAGAGTCATTTTAGGGTACAACTTTATGTGTAGATTGCTATCATCTTTTTCGACTAAATGGCTGAGATAGTACTTTTTATTACGTAACTAATTGATTATTAAATAATATTAACAGTCATTTTAATATACATTCACTTTAGCGTATCTATACGTGTATAGATATGCTTACAAGGTGGAAATTCAAAAGATAAAACTGCAATAAAATTGTTGCACTAAAGATATGTCAGTTTATTTTTTTTTTTATCATTTGATTTTTTGTTTTATCATCAAGGGTGAAAGTTGGGAAGGGGTAAAATCATAAAAAATGAAAATTATTATATTGGATGTGATACATGAGTCAGAAAATTCCCAAGTGCTTACTGGTTCAGCAGGTGACTGAAACGGAGGTATAGTGTTTGGTGATTCCCTAGTGATGCATAATAATGGGTTTAAAAGAAACAAGAGAACTGGATACAATTCCAGTGCATATATAACTTTATTGTAAATTAGAAAAACCCGTTCAAACCATTTACATTCAAAAGTTAATTAGGTATGTAAATAAAAGTTAAACAGTATTATGCTTTCAATTCAGTGACAGCACTCATATACTATACAGTACAAGCAAAAGCTTTTTTGCTCTCATTTGTATATCATTTGTATACTTTGAGGTTTGTAATTTAAATCAGTATTTGGAGTTAATTGAAGTAGAAGAAATATTGTAACGGTTTAAATTGAAGTCAAAATGTCTTTTACCTTCAAAGCTGTTGGTGAATGTGTAAATCAGAGCAAAAATTGGACTGGATTGGAATGAGAGTTGGTTTCAGATTACATCCTAGTGGAAATTGGTAGGCCCAAGGCTTGTAATAGTTGTTTTTATTAATTTTTTTTAGGCTTTATCAAACTAAGTTTGCAGTGCCAGGTCGACACCTTTACCTCTGCCTCACACCCAGTTAACCCTGATTCCTTAGAAAAAGATTGTATTTCACTCCTGTTTACCTGACAGTTGCCTCCAGTAATGAATAAATTTTGGACCAAGTAAAGAATTACAATCACAACCCAAAACACTATTCAAAAACACCGGAATTTTGTCACTTCACATGTTTTCATTATTTTTTTATCACTCGGTCGTAATAAATCTTTCAGTTTTCATAAACTCTGAAGAATACTAAAAAATTTATGTTTTGAATGACGGTATGCAAATGTGGCGTAATTTACTTGTCATTTTTGATTAGCTATTACCGTATTGGTCGTTTGAAGTAATTATAGCTTAATGAGTGTCTATATATGTAAATTGGACGTGATTTTGATGTAAAGGCGCGTGAAAAAAAATTGAGTGTCTGAATGTTTTTTTTAAATAATAATACACGATAAAAACTGCCATGTACTTTTCATGGCGAAGGTCAATAAGACCAATAGTTTATGTGACTGTTACATAACGTTATTTTTATTTTTTTCGTTATTAGGATCACAAAAGTGATATAATGATAGGGTTTAATCGCCATTCCAACTTAAGGAAAATCTTATATATTTCTCGCTGCTATATATAATTTGATGTTGCAGTTGCACTTAGGGTTTATAAATTTTCTTCTAATAAGGCAATTTTTTCTGCTAATAAAAGTGAGAATACATTGTGGGAAAAACAACGTTAAGACCAGCGCATGAGAAAATTTTTTTTTTCTAAAATTCATTTTTTGGTTTTTACTAATTTAAATTTTAAATTTTATTTTTCGATATGGTTTAAAATTATTTCAGGCGGTAGCATTGAACAAGAAAAATTTAAATATTCCTATTCTGTTTTTATATCAATTAATATCATTATGATGACAGCCATTGCCAATTACTCTGGAATCTTATCTTCTTTATAAAAACTTTTGCTTTAGTTTTGAGTTTTTAATTTTTCTCTTAAATTGTTTTGTATGTGTGAATGTGTGTGATTTTTTTATCGACTTTACTGCGGTAGGTTTGTGGTAACTTACGCGCCTAACACCTAAACTTTTGTTATTATTTGCCACTAGATGTCACAGTAATCGAAACCGGAACTGGAGGAGTCAGCATTCATTCCTTGAAAAATGGCGGCCGCCATCTCCGTTGCCACATGGTGATTTGAATGCTTTTTTTCTGAATTTACCACGCTGACAGCCGTATAAGTCTGAAAATGAAGTACAAACCGAAAACAGAAACGCAAAACACATATCGAGTAAGTGTTTTTTGCAATTTTCTCCGAATGATACTTTGTTTTTATTTATGAATTTAATTTGATTTACAGTTCAAAACATTTTCTGATCGAATTGCTAGTATCAACATCAATGTTGTCCGTCGAATTGCAATTCAACCTGAAGTACCTGAGGAAGGCGATACATTTCTAGCCGAGGGATTAATAAAATGGAGCGAATTAAACTTTACAGACGACTTCGGTATTTATTTATTAAATCATATTTCAATTAATAAAACAGTAAGCAATGTGGTAAAATCAAAATCTAAAATTATTAATAGATACGTTCAAGAAAGAACTTCCAGAAGTCGAGTCGTTAAAGCAATTAG
Source organism: Geophilus flavus (assembly GCA_034695885.1). Lineage (NCBI taxonomy): Eukaryota > Metazoa > Arthropoda > Chilopoda > Geophilomorpha > Geophilidae > Geophilus > Geophilus flavus. The sequence continues at coordinate 27,965 of JAQFZO010000047.1, forward strand.
TTCTCAACGAGGTACAGAATTTTTATTTTAGTAATGAATTGGCATTAAAATATTTCTTTGAACATTGCAGAACGAAGTCATCGAGTTGATAATTAAACATTTACAGAATGAGAAAAGTTTGGCCTTACAGCCAATTTTAGAGTAAGATTTATTACTTTCTCCTGACTATTTACTCACTCACATTTATTTACATTTCTTTCTTGCCTAGATTGGTCATTGCCCTTGCTAAAGATCTACAAATTGATTTTTATCCCCATTATCCGAAGTTTTTCAACATTATTTTAAAACTTGTACATACGAAAGATGTGGAAATAATCGAATGGGCATTTACAACGTTATCGTATCTCTTTAAATTCTTATGGCGATATATGATCAAGGACATCGAAGATGTATTCACGTAAGTGCTGATGCACACAAAAGTACTAAACACGATCCTCATTTTTTTCTTATAATTTTATTTCAGATTATATCTTCCATTTTTGGGACAAAAACAGCCGGAACATATTAGAAATTTTGCAGCAGAAAGCTTTGCTTTTTTAATAAGAAAAGTACCGGACAAAAACGCTCTTTTAGACTTCATTTTTACCCAACTGGAAGACAATCCCAATGTACGTAATTTGCGCCGATTGTATATGTTCATGTAATTATTTTTTATTTTAATGTATTGTAGAATTATATTGGATTTGGTCAACTGCTGTATGAAGTTTTAAAAGGTGTACAAGAACAATTTCATAGTTGTATTGAAGTGGTATGTATTGAACGTATACAATTTATTCCATTTTTAACTATTTACATTTAAATTACAGATTCTTCCTTTGATACTTAAAAAACTCGGGATGGGTCTTGGGAACAACAAAACTTTACCGTGGAGCACGGTGTTAGAGTGTGAATCTCAAATGGCTTCATCAATGGCCGAATACACTTGTCAGAAATTTATGTCGCCAGTCTGGAATATATTTTCTGTAAGTTCAATTTCATAAATCAATATAAATTGTATTTTAATAATTCGTAAGTAAATAATTATTTCGGCATTTCAGAAAGTAATCAAGCAATTAGTTGAAGAGAGCGATGTCAACTCGGTACTAACGCAAGAACATCTTTCTAATGTTTTAAATCTGTGGAAAATTTTTCTTACTTATCATGGGGGAATTCTAATAGTAGAAGTTAAACATATTACTGAGGTGAGAAAGAAAGTTTTTATAATTTGAATTGTTCATAAAATTATTTTTTAATTTAAAATTTTCAGATTGTGGAATGGCTTCTGTCCAAAAGCGAAGTTGTGTGTAATTGTGCTGACATAATTTTGGAGTTGACAGCATTTTGCTTGTTGGATTTATCGTCTAAGTTACAAGTGACTGATATTCTGCGGATTATGGGAATGGTAAGTAAAAACGATGAAATTAAATTCGATCTATGGTAACATCAAATTGTTTTATTTCTAGGTTTTTAAAAGTTCTCTTCCTTACAAATCGAAATTTACTTTTATCACGTCGATGTTTGGTTACGGAATGTTTGAAAAGGTAACAACAGTTAAAAAATATGAAAATAAAATTACAAGACGTATAATTTATAACCGTGTTATATTTTAGGATATTTTACCGCAACTCATCAAATTCAGTCAACAGTGTATAAATGATGAAACACAAGCTGATGTTTTGTTTTTATTCACCCAAATAATTTTGAACTTTCGCCCTGTTCCCAAAAATGGAGATGAATTAATTGCCTGGCATCGATATAATTTGGATTTTAAGTAAGTTAACTACAAAAATATGAAGTGACTCTTATTTTAACATTATTTTGAATATTTGTAGGAATTCCGGCAAAATTACTACAGTATTAATGAATTTTTTAAACCGAGATGTTGAAAATATTTTCGAAGATATTCCGATTTTGTTATCAACTTTAATTTTGATACCTCACATCAGACCGTTAGATGTAATATCTGTTTCGACAAAATTAACAATTTTACGAAATAATGTTTTCTCATTAACCAAAACAGGTATTTTAAATGCCTAAATTTAAAAAAAAAAACTGTTTATAAAAATTTTAATATTTTTCCAGATTACATCCCATTTGTTTTTAATCAGTTAGTAACTTGTCAGTTGCTCTTAGAAAAAAATCCTAACCAATTTTTTGGTTCATTTAATGGAATGGCAGTACTGCAACTGCTGATGTGAGTATAGCCATTGAAGTAAACCTAAGAAATTATTGATAATGTTTTTTTATTTTACATTACAGGGAAAATTCAAAAAACGTGTTTGTATTGAGAACACTTGACATCATTTTGAATTACGCAAAAATTTCTAATGGAATGGCTTGTACTGATGTATTTGAAGTGGAAGATTTATTTCCTAAATTGAAAGACAATTTGAGATCACCCTATCAGGAGGTAATAATAATTTTTTTGTTTTATTTTAAGTTGTTTAAGATTTAATACTATTTACTATTTTGAACTAGGTGCGGTTATTAACATTACGAATTTTTTCATCGTTTAATTGGAAATTACCAGTGGGAGTTGAGGTTAGAAAGTTTTTTTAATTCCAGAAGGTTTAAACTAATTTTTATAAATTTTCTAATGTTTCCACAGAATATTAAACAGACGAACGTATTTCTCATTTGTCTTGCCGCTGAACAGATCGTTCCTAGCATAGCAACTTACAGGGACAGAATAAAACTTTTACAAAAATTGGATTGGGAATTGGTAAAAGGAAGCATTCCAGAAGGAAATTACGAGCTAGTTCCATTACTTTACTTGATTGGATCCTTGTTTGTGAATTTTAAATTGCTCTGGAATCCAATTTGTAAATTGATTGCATCATATGCTAGAGGAATGAAAAGCGAAGTGTTTTGGGAAGTTTTTCTACCTGTGCTTAATGAAGATTCAGATATCATTGGTATTTATTAATTGCTTGTTTTTATTTAATAATGTTTTGTTTTTAAACTATCCAATTTTTTCTTAAACCAGTATCAGAAAGGAGATCAACTTTGCCACCAGCAGAAGCTGAACATACAAATATTCAGCTCTTTAATAATTTAGACGTGATTTATAAACAATTTTTGACAGATCAGAATGGTAATGATTATTTTCTTGTTCGATTTATGGAATCAAAGACACTAAATAATTTTTCAATTGCATTTTTAGATCGCCCCGACCACGATAATCACCGAGAATTATTATGGACTACGATGAGTTCGTTTGTCGATATTGCGGAACAGAGAAATAGGATCATCGTGCCCCTCTTTTTCCAGTTCTTAGAGTAATTAAATTAATTTTTGTTTTGTTTTATTTGGTATAAAATTTAATTCTTTTTTATATTACAGAAAGGAATATTACCGAACTGATGTTAGCGTTGCACCAACTCAGGATTTGCGTCGAAAGGAAAATGGGAACGAAACTGAAAATGAAATGGAAATTGACGAACCTGAAATCAACATAGAATTTGATAAATCACATACCGATGACACGGAAAAGAAAGAAAATTCTGATGATGAGAGTGATGATGATGTTGACCATGATTCGGACGATGATGAACCTGAAGATGTCGAAATGGAAACACCGAATAAAAAATCCAAGAAATCTACACCACGTCGGAAAATGGAACGCGGCAGTCCAAAGAAAGAAAATTCTGATGATGAGAGTGATGATGAACCTGAAGACGTCGAAATGGAAACACCGAATAAAAAATCAAAGAATTCTACACCACGTCGGAAAATGGAACGCGGCAGTCCAAAGAAAGGAGGCGTTCTTCGGTAATGAGATTAAATAAAATCGTGCAAGCAAATAATTTTATATTATGATTATTTTATTTCATTTCAGATCACTTTGCGCTTATTTATCAGTGATTGCAAAGTTTCATAATCCAAAAGCCATCTACCGAGAATCAGAAGTGCGGGATGCGATGGAAACGCTTTTGATGCACAGAAATTCAAAAATACAAAAAAATGCATTGGATTTTATCTTGTCATACAACGATTCCTCTGTATCAAAATACAAGCAGAAATTATACGATTTATTAAGCGACAAAACAGTTAAAGGAGCGTTAACAAGTTTCAACATTGACGTGGAATCTAAAATTATAGAGGAAGGTGATCGAGAGAAAGTACTACCGGTTTTGATTAGGTACTACATCATTATAAATGAATGAATTAATGAATTAATTATGAATAGAAAAAAATTAATAACCATTTAATTTTGTTTTTAGAATACTGCTGGGTAAAATGAATGCCAGTATCGGTAAAAATACAAGTGGCAAAAAGAATTCCCTCAAACGACGGGGCATCGTAATGAGATACTTAGCCGGTGCTCAGGAATGTGAATTGAAAATATTTCTTGAGCTTGCTTTTCATTCGTTTTTGAAGTTCACTAAAGGTCAGTATTTAAGATACATTTTGTTTGAATAAAGTTTTTTAAAACAATCTTTGTACAGATGAACCGGTTGAAATGGTCGCTAATATCGTTTCATCAGTGGATCCAGCAGCCGTCATGCCTTTAAAACAGATTCAATGGTTTGTAATTTTTATTTATGTTCATTTCAGTTCCTCGACTTTAATTATTATATTATTTTGTACACAGGGCCTTGAATTTATTAAGCATCGCTTTCTCCAAAATTGGAAACTTGATGACTAATCATTTACCGTGGTTATTGAAACTCATACTCAGTATGTTGACTATTGTTGGTCAATTACTCGAACGCAGAGAAGAAATGCATCCTAGATTCATAAATCCTCTTAAAGATTTACGAAGTTTTGCAATTATGGAACTGGTCAAAGTATGTCTTATTAAAATAATTTCTTTTTATAATCTTGTTATTAATTTTTATTTTATTTTTCAGTTTTTTGAAATATTTGACAATTATCCATTCAGCTCGCAAGAAATCGAAGCCATTTTTGAAGCCGGTGTTTGGCCACAATTAGAGCGCATACATTTTGAGAGTATCTACACTCCCACAGCTTTACTAAAACTACTTCAGATGTGGAGTAGCAACCCGAGGTTTTATCCTCTTCTTGCTAAATACAAAATTAAAAAATCAAATGATAAAAATGAAAAAATATCAAATGATTTAACGCTTTCTCCCTTGAGCAAAATTATGGAGTTGCTTGTATCGGACAAAACTCGTCCTCTTGTCATCACATATGTTCTTGGCATATTAGAAAATATGTTTACTCTAAGTGACTATAAGCAAGGGGACAGTCCTGAAACAGAGGGACCGCCTTTAGAAGTTGCTCACACCTATGAAGTTGATACGAGTAAATTTGCAAATGAAGAAGGTATAATGTTTTATACATTGGAAAGTCACATTTCACGTTTCACTCACATTTTTTTTTATTTTTAGAATTTTCATTTTTAGAAAGGCCAAATTATGGTACTTTGATTCTCCTACCGCACATCTCGCAGATATTTGTTCGCTTAAAGATTATAATGAAGAGATTAAGTTCAAAGAAATCCAAGAGTGTTCCTGAGGCAGTTTTGACAATTTTGTTAAGAGCTGGCGAGCATTTATCTGATCCGCAAGAGTGCAACAAATTAGCCAGTCTCTTGTTTGTGTATTTGGAAAAACACAACAGCATTCCAGAAGTATGTTTCAATTAATTGAACTAAATTATTCAAATTTCTAAATATTTTTTTTTTGTTAACAGATGGTTGAAGTTACTATTCTGAAAACAATTGGATTGATGATAAAAAATGTCAACGATCCTGAACGATTTGTGCGAACAATTGCACAGAATTTTGGCAGTAGAACAAAACGAGCCACTCGTTTTGAGTTGTGCTTATTGATTAAAGTCATTGGTGACCGGTTCCCTAAATACGAATCGCCAGCATTAATAGTTGGAAAAGTATTTAATTTTAGATTTTAATATTTTAAATTATGGTAATACTAATGAAATAAAAATATCAAATTTTTGTAGATGAATGCCTGGGATCAAAGACGACTTGAAGACCCTAATTACTTTGAGCGATTGGAAGGCTTTAGAGAAGCAGTTGAAAAAATACCGGAAATGTTCGACAGTAGCATGGATTTTGCACTTTTGATGAGTTTCAATAGTTTTTACACAATCCGAAATGTACGTCGTATAATTTCGTCCACTTTTGATCATCTAATTATTTTGATTTTTTACAATTTAGTGTGATGACATAGCGTTGCGTGATAGTTCGACCCATTTCTTGTGTCAACTGTTTACACGATTCAAATCCGTTGAAGGAAATCAAAAAGACGTGTGCACAAACTTACTTCATAATACTTTTCTGCCCGAAATTAAATTTGGACTGAAGTCGAAATCAGAGGTTAACTAACTTCATTAAAGTTAATTGTTTTATTTGTAGTTCGATAATTAATATCTAATGTTATAGGTCGTACGACATGAATACATCATCATTTTAGTATCGATTCTTCGCGCCTGTTCGGATATTCCGAGATTAAAGGATTTATGCTCTTTGCTTGACGATGACTCCGACATTGACTTTTACGAAAACATACGACACATCCAAAAACATAGGAGAGCGCGTGCATTCAACAGATTGGCGAAAAGTGAACAACTTGCCTCATTTACAGAAGAAACTTTGCTGCATTATTTGATGCCCATAGCAACTGCGTTTCTCTTTTCTGAAGATTACACGAAACACACTTATTTAATTGATGCTGGTGTTGAGGTAAATATAAATTATTAATTTAATATTTTTTAAATTTTATCTTGACTTCATAATTTTATTTTATTTTTTTCAGTTTGTTGGTGGTGTATGCAGAGTTCTCTCATGGCACAGATATGAACAAATTTTAAGGCATTATTTATTGGCTTTATCAAAAAATGGTGACCACCAAAAACTCGTCGTGAGGTAACTTATTATATAATTGATAATTTTTATTTCATTATTATTGATATTAAATACAATTTATTTCTAGACTGATAGTAGCCATTTTGGAAGCGTTTCACTTTGATATGTCAATGTCAGAAGGTATTAAATGTAACTTAAGGCAACCTCCAGTGAAAGTTCCAAGAAAAAAGAATAGGAAGACTGAAGACGAGGATAAAAATAAAAAGGCTGTGGATCCCGTTGATATAAATATGGAGATTGATAATGATGAAGAAAAAATGGAAGAAGACATTGCAGACCAACAGAAAAACACTAAAGATGTGGCATTTGCTACGCGAATTCATACTCAAGTTATTAAGGGCATTTTACCACAATTAAACCGATGTTTAACTAAGAAGGTACTAAATATTTATCATCAATTTTTTCAGTGATAATTATTTTCATATCGAACAATATTTCAGACTGTAAGCGATGATCAGCATAAATTAATGAAGAATTATTATCCTGAAGACGAGGAAATTCTGCGAGTGCCCATAGCGCTGGCTGTTGTAAAATTGCTTCAAAATTTGCCTAAAGGATCGTTGGAACAAAACTTACCAGGGTACAAAAGTCTTGCATTTATTTTTTAAACAAATTATTAACCTGTTTTTATTCATTTCAGATTGTTTTTTAAATTGTGCGCATTTTTAAAATCCCGTGCCATAAGCATTCGAACAATCACAAGAGATGTTTTGGTAAAAATAATGGACTCGATCGGACCCCGCTATTTTCCTTACTTACTAAAGCAAATGAAGCAAACTATGACTAAGGGATACCAAGTTCACGTGATGATATATACGGTTCATGCAGTTCTGCATAATTTGATAGAACGGTTGACAGTCGGCGATTTGGATGATTGTTTGGATTCGTTGGCATCCATATGTAATAACGAATTATTTGGAAGTGTTTCCGAAGAAAAAGAAGTCGAGCAAATTGTTGGGAATCTGAAGGAGGCAAAAGGATGCAAAAGTTATAATTTGTACGAAATTATGGCTAAATTTGTACCGGAAACTCATTTAGTAAAACTTGTACAACCCTTAAAAGAGGTCAGTGTGAATTTTATTTTCTTTTAACATGATTATCAAATTTCATAATTTTTTGTTTTTTAGGTGTTACTTGAAACTCACAAGCATCAAGTAGTTAACAAAGTGAAGGAATGTCTACGCAGTGTTGTCATTGGTTTGAGTGAAAACAAAAAACTGGAACCGAAAACATTAATGATTCTTGCTCATGGATTAATTAACGAGAATATTCCAACTTTGAATGGCATCAAGTGAGTGATCATTTATTTCTGTTATTGAATTTTTAACTAATTTATTATTTTTATTTGTTTGTTACTTAGGAAAAAAGCAGAGCCAAAATTGCCTCATTTACAACGACCAGATTCATATCTTTTACCAGCGGAACCTAAAAGAACCAGTGTGGCCAAGACCAGCACAAAAACAAATTCGTACGTTGTAATTGATTTTGGATTGCAACTTGTATATTTCTGTTTGAAAAGAGGCAAAATTACACACACCGAAATGAACCACATTCAAATGCTCGACCCATTTGTTCCTCATTTAATTGAATGTCTCAGTTCTGTGCATATTAAGGTTTGTTTATACAGTTGTGTATTACAAATTATGCTTATTTTTACTAAAACATTTTATATTCATTAATAGATTGTGGAAACAACCTTACGCAGCATCCTCGCACTGATAAAATTTCCATTGCCAAGTTTGAAAACACACATCAATAGATTAAGCGCTGCGTTGTTTGTACTTTTGAATAAATACGGGACGACAGGAGCTGCTCAAGGAGAGAATTTTGATATGATTATCGTGTGTTTTAAGGTATTATAACGAAAAAAGATATTTTTTTTTAAAAATCAGTCTAAACTCTGAATTTCCTTTTATTTAGGTTATTAGTGTGTTAGTCCGTGAAATCGAGTACTACAAAATCACGGAGGATCATCTTAGAGTTTTGCTGATGTATGCTGAACAAGATATCATGGATCATTCTCGTCAAGCAACGGCTTTTACTCTGTTAAAAGCAATTTTAAAAAGAAAATTAGTCGATACTCAAGTACACGAAGTGATGACCAAGGTTGCAGAGTTGTCCATATCGTCCGAAACCGATCACATTAGGGTTCAATGCAGAAATGTTAGTTCTTATTGTTGCATTTTATAGTGCAGTTTTTATTTATAATGCAATTTTATTAATTATAGGTGTTCCATCAATATTTGTTCGATTATCCCATTGGAAAGAAAATCAAGGTCCACATTGGATTTTATACAGCACAGTTAGAATTTGGTCATGAATATGGCCGTAAATCTGCGCTTGAGATGTTGCAGTCTATAATTACGTCGTTCCCAGTTGTGAGTTACTTAATTATTTTGCGATTTTAGCCATATATTAATCTAATTTTAATATTTTCTCTTATAGAAAACGCTTCTGCAACATTATACTCAAATATTTATTCCATTAAGTGCTGCTTTAATCAATGATGAGTCTGTGACTTGTAGAAAAATGATAGGAACTGCACTTTGTAGTTTGATAAAACTTGTAGAGCACAAAGAGCGAGAATATATGTTTAATATCGTTATGGAATGGTTGCAAAATTCCAAGTTAAATCTGAGACGGTTAGCAGCTCAGATATGTGGGTTTTTTGTAGACGTCGAAGAGAAGGATTTCGAAAAACGAATTGGAAACTTGTTACCAGTCTTTATTAATCAATTGGATCCGGAAAAACACGATTTTGTAAGAAACTTTTAAAAGAAATTTGTTTAGATTTAGAGTTTTGTTTTAATGCCATGATTTTTTTTCTTTGCAGACGGAAGAAGACAAGGTTGCTAAAACGTCGGATCATTTGATATTCCACATATTAAATACGATTATGAAGATTGTGCACAAATGCAATTTGCTTACTTTCGGTGATTGGCAAGATGACTTGTGTTTGCTATGGGGTAATTTATTAAATAGATCATAAAAATTGAATCTGTATTAAATATTTTTCTTTTCTTATAGAATATGTTCAGAAACATCTGATGCATCCACACGAGTTAGTCAGATTGGTGGCGTGCCAATTAGTTGGACTATTATTTAAACACCATTCAGTGGATGAACTGGTTGATTCAATAACAGACCCAATGGAAAGTTCCTACTATTTACTAAATGATACAACCACAAGGGTATGACACATTTTATTTATTACCGTGGTTTATTGAATTTTTTTTTTTATAATTACATTAAATGGTTTGTTTTTCTTTTGTAGTTACAAGAGTTTTCCTTCAATTTAATTTCTCAACTACAAGCCAAGGAATTGGACACAAAGTTACAGGAACAAATCATCAAAAATTTAATCTACGTTGCTATAGTATCACGAGCTTTAGAGTTGAAAAGAATGGATGTGGATGACGAAAGCGTAGAAGTAGAACAGAAATTGCAACTAGATTGGTTGATACGTAAAATGATCCGGGAATGTAAATTTGAACTTATACATAGTCCGAGAGAAATATCAAAGGTAATTCAATTCAAAATATAAGTTTATTCATTTATTTAATTAATGAATTTATTAATAATAATTTTACTTTTTTTTAAAGCGAGAGTGCATTTTCAAATGGTTGGCTGCTGTTGCGAAGAGTTTAGGCAATGAAGGGTTAACAAAACCAAGATTAATGTTGATTTTAAATCCTCTTCATCGAGAAATTAATGACAATTCTCCACAATCAAGTAAATTTAAAAAAAAAATTAATACATAATATTATTTTACATAAATTTCTGCTTTTTGTAGATGCTGAGTTGAAGTCATTAGCACAAGAAGCTGTCGAATTAGTGAAGTCTAAAGTGGAAGAACAATCACTTTACGCCACATGTTTCGCAGAATTGGAGAGAATTGCATCAAGGAAAAGAGCAAAGAGAAAAACAGACCAAGCGCTAGAGGTTTGTTACAGTTTATAAATTTATTAATATAAAATATTTACACATTTAATCTTGCTCGTAGGTTGTCACAAATCCAGTCGTTGCTGCTAGGAAACGAATAAAGAAACAGAAGTCGAAAATCCAATCAAAACGAAGGAAGATAGAAAGGCAGAGACCGACCAAAATTGTGAAAAAGAAGTTAAAGGATTTTGCTGTTGTATCGTAAAATAAATATTTAATTTAATAAATAAAAAAAAAAAAACTATTTTTTGAATATATTCATAAGGGTCGCATGGAAAAAGATAAGAAAAATCAATACCTCACTTAATTATAAGCGAAAGTAAAAGTATCACGTGGTTATTGTTATGATTTTATAACATTGTAGCGTGGCAGTTGAACAGCATTGTGTAGAAAATCTATATTGTGGAATTGCTGTATGATAATGTTTTCTATTCAATGCACAATGTGGTGACTGGTGAGATTGCGGAACTTTTTTTTTTGGCCTCCTTTTTTCTGACTTGTTTCATGTACTAAACTTAAAAAATTCAAAATAGTTTAAATGGTAAATGAAATCAAAAATGGCTAGTTTGTCTGAACTCTATAACTTGCCTCCATACGCTGTCACACTTGACAAGCGTGAAGAGAAATTCAGGTAATTTTATTTGATATTATTTTTATTGCTTTGTAATGAATTAAGTTGTGGTAATTTTTTTTTTTAATTCTAGCTCCATAAATGAACGCAGATTCAGCATTCCGAACTGGTTTCAAAATCATAATCGTCTAGAAGGATTGCACGATGATCCACTTGGATTTCCACAAGAATTGCCTCCAACAACTCAGTAAATTTACAAAATTTATTTTACTTATTTTTTATTAATTGAATAATAATTTATTTATTCCTAGTCGCTGGAAATCCTTGGGCATTCCTCCGAGATGCTCCGAGCCATTTTTTTCCCACATTCCCTTTTCTGATATGTACGGGAAAGCTGACAGAAGAAGAATAGATCCAGGTAATTAGTTGATTAAAAATTTAACGATTAATAAACAAGTAATGTTCATTTAGATACCGGAAGATTTGTTCTCAGTACAAACACACAATGTGCTTTGGAGGAAGTTTATCACAGACATTACTGCGCCAGAAGAGAGTTGAATCCAATGCGGCAAAGAGAACAGGCGATTGCTGCTGTTAGGAACAAAATTATCACTACAAAGAACACAGATCTCTTCGAAGCGGAAAGAAAACAATTACTGGCAGATGTTAATGCGAGGAACTATAAATCGTCCGCGCCATTTCACACTCAAAGGAATTCCTCATTTGTAACTCGAGCTGGAGACTTCAGATTTGAAGCACCAGAATTGAGTGGCTACCGGAAAAACGATTATGTGCCTCTGTGTACGACGCCGCGTGATAGTAGTTGGAAATTCGATATTGAGGAAAAGAAACCTCAACCCGGAACTGAGGAATATGAAAAAAATTCGATACTCGAAGCAAAAAATGATTCGAATGAAAGACAAAAGAAAATGCGAGCTGCAATTACAGCTGACGGTGTCGATGCAAAATCCGGAAACGATGAACGATTGAGAAAATTACTACAAAATACCAGTAATGGATTCGAAGGAATGAAAGGTATTTTGTGTATTATACGGTATTTCAAAAAAACAGTGAAATTGCAGACCGTATTTTCAGATGTTGCGTATGTTGATACGCCGACAGAAGAGTACATGAAAAAAATTGGTATTGGTCCCAAACCTTATCGTGTGAATTCGTCGAGAGAAACGTTGGTTTATCCACCGGATTATACTCGCGTTGTTTTGTCGGAAAAAACTGATGTTTCGGTCTTAAATCCAGCACCTTTATATCATCCTATACTGTGGAAAACTCAGTTGATTAGAGAGTAAGTGATGTTTTTGTTTTTTTACTTTTCACTTTTCACTTTGGAATTTTTATGAATTTTTATTTGGATTGTGATTTTGGTAGTGATGAAGTGAGTTTTGTGGTTTTTATTATTTTCAGTTCAAGTTAAAATTAAAATTTGTTGTTACGTACTAATTTACGGTCGTAATTAATGTCTGGGAATGTTTACTTACATGTGGAATCACTGTAGTAAAATATTAACACAACTGTTAACATTTTTTATTGAGGCCATCCTCCTCTCTAGTAGCTATTTATGGACTTAACAAAACAAATGGCATGGCTGTTTATAGCAATGGGCTATGCTCAATTAGTTTAACTGCGAGCATGTTAAATGTAATCACTTTTCTTACTTTTTTTAACGAATTATCTGTTTGCAGTATTGATTTTTTTTTGTCTTTCACCGTAGCTTTCATGCTATTTATCCCGATCCTCCTCCCGAAGTGGATTTATGTACAAATGCCGAGGATCTATTAATAATGCGAAGAAAATTCGGACACTATCATCATCTGGATCCAGATTTTACAGCTTTGAAATTACAATACATTTTAAAATAAATAGAAGAACCAATTTTACCTTTAAAATCTAATATTTTATATATAGTTTAGTCTCTTTCTGGTCTGATAAACATTCGAAATTGTCATTCAGCAGTGGATCTCTTCTCCTTTTCCTTGTGTTTTGGCAAAGTTCATTCCATCAAGAATCCATAGGGAGTAAAAGAAAAAAAATGTCGGTTAGTCAAGAACCATCTATAATAAATCACTGGAAATTGAAAGAACCCCGACCCTTGAATAAAAATTGATCATTGAACCCGAAAAAAAAAAAGAAAGGAAAATTATTACACTCGCATTACTTTCTATTTTTAAATAAAACAATCGTACGACAAATCAGTAATCACTTTAAAACGTATTAATCATGATTAAATTTTACGTACTGTATCGAAATACAAAAAAAAATTTAATAATTCGAAAAAAAAATTTAAAAAAATTGTTATGTATTATTTATAAAATTAAAATTTATAATTAAATTTTAAAAAATATTAAAAACAATATAAATTGTATAATATGAGCTTAAATTTCCCTCTTCTCCCTCCCCCTCTCTAAACTAATCATTCCCGCACCACGAGACATTGCACGAGAACTCTTCTCCTCCTGCCTCCTCCCTCTCTTTGCTCCTGTTCCTGCCCTGCCCAGAGTTGAGCTGAGCTAAGCTGCTGCTGCTGTTGCCTGTTTGCCTCTAGTCCATCTCAATTGGTGTTGTGTCATCATCAACTGATATTAGAATAGGATTTTGTATTGGTAAGCGCTTACCTATTCCATCTTGCATGCAATGTGAACGTGGGATTTACAAATCGTTAATTGCGGTTTTGATTTTTTTTTTTTTATTTTGATTTTTTTTGATGAGGGGTATATTTTATTTTAGGTGTGCTGCTGACTGCACAGTTCAGTGATCTAGGGTTTTGAGTTTTTATTGATCATTCAAGAGGGATGTTTAAGGCTTAAATATGTGAGTGGACAGTGAATTGATCGACAAACTGACAGTGAATTTATGTGATTTAAACCAAAAAATAAATATTTTTTTTATTTATTTTATTTTTCATATTTTGTGGTGATAAAAACAACGTTAAAAAATAGATAAATTATTATTTACTTTATTTTTTTGGGTGTGATTTAATTTTTTTTATTCTATTTTTTATTCTATTTTTTGCTGCTGTTAACATTCCAGTGTTATCAGTTTGGACCGATCTGTCCACATCTGCAGTGAGAGACTGCATGGGATTCAGGTTGCTCTTCTCAAATGACTGCCTCGCCTTTGTCTTGCAAGCTAGAGCGAGGGTGGTGGGTGGGGTCACCAACTTGCCCTGCCTTCCTCTTGCCAAGGAACCGGTCTAAGCCAGTCATTAAAATTCCTGCACGCCTCAGGGGCCTCCCTTGCTCACTTCTACTTTTGTATGGACAGCCCAATTATCTAGAGGAAAAGCATCTAGCACGTAATTAAGAGTGGTTGATGACCCTCTCGTTTGAAACTGCTTCAAGGTGAAAGTGTTGTTTATACGCTCATTTGAAAAGTGATTTGCTTAACTACTAACTACTGGCTCCATTTCAGATCGGATTGTAAATATTTATGTTTACACGAGGGGTTGTGAAATTAGAACAGGAAGTCGACGGATAGTTGTGTGTGCTGTTTTCTTGTTTGGTCATGCCACTTGCTGATCAAATTTAAATAGAAAGAGAAATGCCAGAATTGGAATCTTTGAAAAGCGGCTTTAATATTCAATTTTAAGTCAAGGTTGGTGCAGAGAATTGTTCGATTTACCTTCTGTTCTTAACGTTGAATCGATTTTTCAATTGGGGCATTGGGAACAAAACAAACTAAGAGAAGATTTTTTCCCCTATTTCCATGGCGACCAGAGAAGTGAAGCCCACGTGGGAACACTTGGGTCTGTGTAAGATGAGTCTGGAAAATGCTTTGAGCACCATGACTCTACCATGGTGACTAATGACTTGCTTCGAAGCCGGATTTTTCATTTTTTTATTTTTAGTCATCGGAGATTTTGTTTCACAAATTAAAAATCGCTGCATACATGATTTTCTAAAGTCTGTACATTTTTTTTTTTGTATAGAATAGATTAGAATTTGGGGCTAAAAAAGTGAAAATTGCATTTATTTGTCTGTTAATTTGCGACTGCTCGATTCCTGGTGCAGCACATCTGGTGTAACTCTTGTTAAGTTAATAAATTCATTTCGCTTCTGTTTTCTGGCACCGCATCTTATCATGTCGTGCTGCAGCTTGGGTGTTGTGTGCGGTCTAACTGCTTGAAGCTTCACTTTTCTTTGAAAGTCAATCGATTTTGTCTCGTAGGATAATTAAAGTAAGACAGTGAGAAAGAACTGGTCTTTTCTGCAGGGAAAAGCCGTATGCAGTGTTAATTTGTCAGTCGCAGCTGATGCTAAGCGACAAGGACACTGCATTTTTCTCAAATGTCAAGTGGATTAAAAATTTTATTCACTCTCTTTTCTTCTCGTTTTAATTAAAACACATGTTCAATGCATACAATTATTCAAAATTCAAAAGATCCAACACTGACTCGTGTTGTTTAACGTGCATTAAACATTCTTGCAGTGAGCGAGGCAACGCTAAATCAATAACAGAGCCGCGAGTTGTCAATGTTAGGAGCTAGAATTTCAAACCCATATCTTCATTAAATCTTCTACAGGACATGAAAAGCGGTAAACAACAGTTTGTTACCAAGATCTAGCATTTCAATGTATAAGTGGAAGTGGAAATTGTTGTACAGTTGAGAATCGATGTTTGGTTGACTTGATAAACAAGAAAATATTCCAGTTATCCACTTTACAAAGCGCAAAGCTATCGTTTAACAAAAGATTTGAAATGTATAAGACGAAAAAAAAAATCTGAGTGAAATCCTGAGTTCATAGTTAACATGGCTATAGCCCATAATATTTGGCTCTATTGCTCATATTTCTTTAGCATAAATGGGATTTTTAAACAGATGTGAAAGACTTACAACTCTGATATGGTTTTCCCTTACCTTGGAAAGTGGGGTCTCTTTTTTTATGGTTATATAAAAGTTATGCGTAATTGAATTTTCTGCATTGTATGGATTTTTTCCAAGAAACTAGCACAGAAAAATACCCTGACACAAAGTCTAGCTTTAATGAAATTGAAATTAATGTGTGATTGAGGTTTCCAGTGTCATTATCTTCGTGTTTCTTCAATCCCCAGTACAGTTAATGGAATAGAAAGTGAAGATTTAGTTAGTGGAAAGGAAAGAAAGAAAAGAAAAGAAAATAAAGGGGGGGAAAAGACATCATCAGACTCGTGTCTTTCTGCCTTCTAAATTAATTTCAAGTGCAATTGGTTTGTCCCCCCAAATGGGGTTATTCTTTCAAATGATAATCACTGGAAATTCTGCATTGACATGATGAGGTCTCTCGAAGATATTGGTCACATCTTTCTGGAACTAAGCCAAAAAGTGATTCAGCTTCGGGGTCTGATGAGAAGCCCAATTGAAGTAATTTTTTTCTTCCCTTTTTTTTGTGTAGCAACTTTAGTCATGAATAACTGGGGATAATGAACTGTTTGAAAGGGTAGTCTCAATTTGACAAGAGTAGGCAATTAGGGGTAAAGTAGTGAATGACAGTCATTTTGTGGTTGCAAATCCAATAGTGTTCTCTCTGCTATAATCAGCTTGCTGAGTTTCCCATACTCTTTAGGAGACTTTTAGTTTCAGCTTTTAACTCTGGACTTTAAGTCTATTCATGAGTAGTTTTTTTTTCCAAAAAGAGAGAGAGAGAGGGGGGGAAAAAAGAAAAGATGAAGTAATTAGAGCAATCAAGCTTTGTGTGGCTACGTGTGTGGTTAATGAGAGAGCATTAGGCCTAAGTTGAAAACGTGGAAAATACGCTCATTCGCAATTAATGAAACTGAATGATGCAGCTGAATTGCTCCTGTTGCTAACAAGATGCAAATGTGCGTTTGTTAAAAGAATGGGGAGATGAGGCTTTTGAAAATTGTATATTGTTTGGTAAATTTAAATTGCATTTTTGTTTTTTTTTTCCTTTTTTTGTGCGCGAGAGGAATGAAATTTTTGAATTGAACTTTAAGCATTTTCATTTTGAGCTGGAATCCTTATCATTTTTCAAAAAAGGGAGTCACCAGCCGCGTAAAAATTGAAAATGGCATGACAAAATTGAGTGCCTAAGTTGATGTGTAGGTTGTGATATTCCCGAGTGATGATTCATGCAAGCAGATAACGTTGGCATGATCAATCATTTATTCAAAATCGACTGTCAGTAAATCACGAGTATAATTCATAGAACTGATTATCAACGGGAAAAGGAAAGCAAACGCTCCCATTTACCCGAATTTTGCTCGGGAAATTGAATTTTTCCCCTTTAATCATTTCATCAAACATTTACACGAAAAAATTAAATTCTGTTTATTCAATGACTTTTTTTCATATCTTTACCGAGAATTCCAATTACTATCTCAGCGTGTGATGACAGTTAATTATCACGTAATAAATGTTCTCAAAGTGAAATTATTACAGCAGATACTCTCTAGCAATATCGCATTTTTTTCTTTATTGTCCACTCCAATATTGACCCGAGCATCACTCGTGTGAGCGAACATTCCCCAATCCGTGTTTTGACATAAGAAATGCAATATTTAAGTCGGATGAAAGAAAGTAGAAAACAAGAAATGAATTTTTCAAGCATTGGGGAAAAAACTTGCCCAGATTTCCGCTTCCGGCACATGACTAAACGATTGTTGACCAAAGATTGATGACACAACAAGAGAGAAAAGAAATGAAAGACAAAACACAAAAAAAAATTTTTTTTTCTAATGCAGTATTTGCTTTGTCTGAAACTTTTAATATTTGAAGTTGGAATAAAAACGAAAGAAAAGCACAGTGCAAATAGAAGCTAAAATTTATTATCCACCATGGAATGAAAAGAATACATTCTATAGTTACGATCCTCACATAGCAACATTAATTTGAACCCTTAAGGCAACTACGAGGCAATTTTAGGACAAATCCGAGGTTCACCTTCAAGATTTAGGATGAGACGAGATGATAAGACGAGTTTCCTGATCCATTTTCCCTCTTTAAAGATCCCATAAGATATTTTTCGTATTACCTGAAACTGGTAGTTCATTTTTCGAAAGGATTTTTATTGATATGTTACTCATTGTAATTAAAAAACGAGTCGAATGCTCTGATGAAGTCATCAGGTGCCAATAAGGATGTGCCTTTTCTGTATGGTTAATCAGCTGCATTTCTATTGATCAGCAAAATCGATGAAAGCGGCAAGGCATTGAAGCAATTGAACATGCGCATTGGAATTCAAGACGGGGAATAAAGAGATTCCATAAAGAATTTGAATATTTTTTTTAATATTAAAAGGGTTAATTAGGATTTCTTTTACTGCATCTTTTGAAATGGAAAGAAAAAATGGGAGAAATTTATGGTTTGCAGGGAAGCAAATAAACCCGAAATTAACACTATCATTAAATTTAAGGAAATGTCTTTCAATTACTTCCTGAGTTTAAGAGGTGTAATAAGTGGATGCGAGAAAGATACTGGGTAATTAACTACACCTAACGTCGTGCGATGAAATTATTTACATTACAGTCCAGTTATGAAAATTGCTCCGAAGTCGGTGAAGCGTTTTCTCATTTCCAGTTTTATTCTTATAACCCCATGTACTGTAAACATCAACGCAATTGTCTTCCTCTTCAGGCTATTGGTAACACGGGAGTTTCATCACGAGACTTGCCTCTGAGGCGCCATTTTGAGTAATCGTAAAATAATAAATAAATAAAATTTGGATCCTTCACAGCACAACACAGTAGGAGAAGAGAAATTTAGATTTAGTTTGAATTAGTCAAAATCTTGCAGAAATTGTTATAACTAATGTTATTATGTAATTTAGTTAAAATAACAAACGATTGCTTTCTCAGCTGTTGTTGCAGTCGAGCCACAGGAAGTGTAGTTTAATTGAAAAATAAATTCCGTGAAGCATTTTCGAGCGAGATTTTACGAGACTATCACGCTTGGCAACTGCTCGAAAACGAGGCTTAGAGGTCAAATGGAGTAAAATCTCATAACAATGAAAACTGCTCATTCCAAATGATCTCTTATGAGTGCAGTCACCTTGTATTCAACTCGAACATTAAAATGTGCAATGGATTTATGTTATTTTTAACATGTTATTTTTTCTATTTCCTTCAAAATAAAACAAACACAGTAAAACAAAAATATTGTCAGCCTTTGGTCTTCTGGACTGCTGGTTAACCACCAGATACCACAACAAGAGAATTAAAGTTACAAATGTTACAACCTTAACGTGCAATTAACTCTTTGCTGTGTTTTATCACTTGTGGTTAAGAAATATGGCTCGTTGGGACGTAGAAACATGAGTTATGACATCATGCGGTTTTCCAGGGATGATTTCATGTGTGAAATATTAAATAGATGCGTTTGATTAATGGGTAAATCCATTTAAAGTTGATAAATATTTAATATTAATGGCTTGGCATTAGTAAGTATTACTAATGCAACTCGGATCATACCATCAGCATGCTTGCTTTTGACCACTAATGAAGATTTTATTTATTGCCCATCAGTGATGAGTGACAGACTCTGCGGGGTAGCCTCAGATTCAGTTCAGACATAGTTGTTTACGCGTTTCATTTACTGATACGTCATGATGGAGATGAAGGATGCGAATAGGCAATGATATTATGATAAAATCTTTAATAGTGTTCCGATGGTTGGGCGTGATAGCCCGAAAAAGATTTTGACAGACGGAATAGTGATGAGAGCACGCTCGAGAAAATCCTTTGACGTTATTGATGATTGGCGAAGACACATGGTGATCAAGACTGACGTTTGGGAAGTTTCCTTGGCAACTGAGAAGTTGTGTAAATACACACACGTCCAGTGGGTAATTCCTGCGAATGAGTGTGGTGAAGTGTTGAGGTCAGGAATGTTCAAAGAGCTTTAGAGCATTGGCACGTTTTCCTCATCAGTGGTTTTACCCGAGACGCTTTACACCGAATAAATTGGCGACAGGCGACAAACTTCGCTGGTTGCTACAAGTTGATTAAACTGAAACACGCGTGCGAACTCCCTTTTCCTCCCATCAGTGTTTTTAATCTTCCTTCTACTCACTCGGGAGATTTCATTAAACATATGTTGATTCATTGCCCAATGCTGATTCTATACTATACCTTTGTGTTTTCGTTTTACCGGTACTGTACTTTAATACTTTACTGTTTTGTAGAGAAAAGCAAATTGGCTTTCTAATTTTATATAGAACGCTTTGCCTTTTTCGCTTCTCTTCTCTTCCTCAAAGTTGCTCGAATTTGGCATGGTTTCAAAACTGGATGAGAAATCAGATCCAATAAGTAAATAAATAAAGGCTTAGATTGCAAGACTGGCGCTGTAACTTAAGATTTAAGTCTGTAATTTAATAGGATTTGAGGAAATTAGGCAACAAACGGCTTTCTTCGAAATTCAATCATTGGTCAGATTAAAATTAGGAAAATCTTTAACTCTTGAGCTGCATTAAATTAATGCTGACACGATTTGTCATTGATGAAGCGCAATAATTGTTACTTGTTAATTTGTTAGACCCGTTGGAAATGGCTCATTCTATTGGTCAGTCAGTCAGTACGTGTTAATTTGTTACACGCTCTAGTTATTGTACATATGGCGCAATATTGTCAGTTGGGAATTTTCTGAATACTGGATTGCCCACATGGGAATCATAACAAGGCTTGGAAATTAATTCATTTCGATTTAACTGAAAATTATTACATATTTTAAGCCATCCGTGCAGCCAAACGTGTGACCATCATCTTTAGTGGAAGAAAAGAAATGGCAGTTCGGTGTTGAAAAGCGTTGCTTTGAACGCCGAGTACTGAATTGATGATTTTTACAGTTTTATTTACCTGTGGTTTTTTGCATTTTCGGTTTTCTGTAAAGTCCTGCAAGCTGCAGGCAATATAACGGTGTGTAGGGACAATAATTTTAGTTGTGGAAATAAAGGGAAGACAATACACTCTTTACGTTTTATTGTGCACTGTTTGCCGGTGTTTTGGTGGTTTTTATTGTTTAACCAATGAGACTTGCGAATCTACACCACCCAACACAATTGCGCAATGAAAAAAAGTATGGAGAAAGAAAGTTATTGTGTCAATAAGGCGATGACGCTTCTATGTAAGAATGTGTTGTTGTTTTTTTTTCTGCTTTTGTTTTAAATTTTCTCTCGTGATGAGTTTGAGGATCAATCACATAAAGGAGTGAAGGGATTTATGAAACAAGATATAAGGCAAAATAGCTATCGTGTAAGGCAATTCTACCACAAAAACCTCCTAGCTGTTTATAGAAAAATCGATATTTCAGGCACCCAAGGATTAAAGATTTTTTTTTTCCCTTTCCCCCTTTTATTTTTTTTTCTTCTTGACTACAGTCTTCTCTTTTTTGTTAAAATAAGAAATAAAAAGTTTGTTGGTATAACAAAAAGAAATGATTTTTCTTGTCCAAGAAGAAAAAAGTGTTAAAGACACATCTTTTATATCTGGATTGCGTGTGATGAAATAAAAATGAAATCATCAGTTAAAAGTTTGATTTCTGAATCACCACCCATAGAATTAAAATGTTAATATTTCATAAATGAGGTGTGAAAGTGATGTCATTGCGTGATAGTTTTCACCTCAAATTCTTAACTATCCGTCTTGTCTTGTCGAGAAAAGGAACAAAGAAGGAAACAGCAATTTACTGAGTATATATAAAAAAAAAACCCAAGAAAATCCAGAAAAAGTATAGGTGGTTTTTGTGGTGAAATTGCCTTACACGATAGCCATTTTGCCTTATATCTTGTTTCATAAATCCCTTCACTCCTTTATGTGATTGATCCTCAAACTCATCACGAAAGAAAAT
>JAQFZO010000048.1:0-49977 GCA_034695885.1 Geophilus flavus
AAATTAATTCCATGATTTTAGACAATAAATATGATTTTTTTTATAATATTTAAAAATTACACAAAATGATGAAAAAAGTCTAAATCTTCAATAAATAAAACACCGTGCCTGATTCTGTTTGCTCTCTTTTACACAAAAGGAATAAAAGTGAATTAAATGTGACTGTTTTGAAGGGGGGAGTACGTACGAGAGGGTTCACTATTTCCCAGTAATGAATGCCAACCCCTTTGTCACCATATGTCCACGATGCGCATTCATAATGCGTTTGGGGGACCTTAAATCCATTAAGACTATAATTAATTCATTGTACAATGATTGACAGCAAATTCACTTGCACTGCTTCGCATCACCCCTTGCATTATCATACAGACTGTTGTCGCCGCCTAAATGATGGCAGCAGGGGCTTCACCGCAAGGCTGGGTTGTTGCTCCTGCTGCCATTCTAAAGGAGGAGCTTTTTAATTTGAGGCCGAGGTTTCTATTAAGCCTTATCGAAACACAACAAATAAATAGGTAAAGTTTGTGACGCGACATCCGCCTATTTGTCAACTTTACGTATACGGGCAACCAAGGTGGCAGCGATGGGAAGTAGACTAAACTCGAAAAAAACTCCGAAACTCTGAGGAAATCTTTAAAAATTTGGCGAATTTTGACTTTTTGAGGAACTACTGCATCGTAATGGAATAAATAAATAAATAAAAGTGAGTTGTAAGAAAAAGTTAAGTTATGAAGAATTTAGTGCGAGCACGAAAGGAGATTTTAGTTGAAACAGTTGGCCAAATGCCAGGCAAAGAAAAGGGGGAGCCCAGTTTTCCTGATGAAACGTCGACAAAACACTGAAATATGGGCACTCGACGCCAAAGCGCACGCGTGCACACGTCCCTTGCACTGTAAAGGACAGTGAGAAACCCATGGCAAGGCTTAATGGACGAGCGAGCGCCGTAATGGAGCCTCTCCACCTTCCCCCTCCCATCTTTTCCTCCATCTTTTCTACCCTTGACAGCTGTTAACGTGCGTTGTATATATTCGTCACCTTTATGCATTCGGTTCCTCAATTTTTTTTTTAAAGAAACCCTTTTATGGTGATAATTTTGGACCGAGTTTACGGTTATTGTCCAACATTGCTACCTGTTCAGTTGTTCCTAAAAGGATTGAGAGAGAGAGAGAAGAGAGAGAGCGAGAGAAAGAGAGAGAAAGGTACGGATTGGAGATGGGGTGGACTCGGTGCAAGTGGACAATGATAAGAGGGAAGGGCGACTGGTATACGACGCGGCAAAGGCGCATCAAATTCAGGACGAAGGGGAAGATTTCCTTGATCACCGAGCGAGATTAGCCCAGTGGGAGAGATGAATTGCCGGGCTTAACGCACACATATCCAATACACAGAGACGTAGATAACGCGGGTCCACGAAACTGACTCACAACTAATCATGTTCGCAGTGGATGCAATATTAAGCCCAGTTGGCGTTGCTGATTTTCGGCTTTAGTTTTATGAGTCCTGCTGGAAGGGGTCATCTGGTCAAAACGGGCGTAATGATTCATAGAGAAAATGACCCTTTTTCTCCGATCCCCCCACCCCGCACCCCTCGTCTCGCTGCTGCTGCTGCTCGTGACGTATAAGTTAACGAACCGCGTTTCTCTCCGACTCCACCCCTTGATTAGAACCCTCTTCTGTTCCCTCTTAAAGCATGTACCCATGCGTGGATAGTTAAGTTAGGAGTTGTTCTTTTTCTATCGATTTTTCCTGGTTTCGAGCATATATGTCATAAAAGATTAGGTCTTAGATGAGAAGAATTGGTGTAAATGTATCCCACGTCGAGAGTGAATGGGATCGTGACGCGTCAGCGCTCGCTCGTGCCTTGGGAGGTGCCATATATTGCAGTTGAGACCCGCGTTCCTTGTCTATAACTTTTATTCGTCGGCCGCCAGGGCGGCGCCCATTAATTTGCTCTGATTGATGGACCATTGCTGCGTATCATTAAGTAGGGAATGCAGATAAAAGTGGTGGATTTGTCAATGTCTGTCTCTTTCTTTTGCTATTTCTTTCTTTCCTTACAATTTTTTTTTAACTTTTTATTTACCTATTAAAATTCTTGTCTCTTTTGATAAGATAAAAAAAAATTTATTATTTTTGGAAGAACTAATCAAGCGTGCTGGTGAATTTGTTTTCGTGACTCTTTAACGGCGACGGATGGGGTCGACGAGAAGGCTGTGTTCTGTGAATGGCTGGCGCTATGAATGTGGGGGAGCAATCATAACGCGGGAAATATGTTTCCATGACGACGGAATATGAAGGAGGGGAACTAGTGGATGATGTTAAGGGTGAGAAAGATGAGGATTGGTGGAGACGATGACAGGGAGGCTGCGAGGAGTCGAATTTATTTTCGAAATTTTCCACAAAATTGAAAAAATTACCGTATGATTAATAAATAAAAAACGTACAAAAAAGAAAAAAACAGGTCGAAATGTGTAAAGCTGGCTGAGAATGGACGAGACCGGGCGTTGTTTTATGTATCGCGACGAGAAGTCGCGTGACGTTGGCTCGCCATCCGACAAGAAAAGGTTAAGTGATTGATTAAACGAGGAATATTTATACGGGAAATGAATTGGTATGTATTCAATTCAGACATTTTGCTGACCCGACGCCCGCACGTCGACGATCGATAATTCCATGGGGGACGCCAAAGAGGCATGATGGGAAGGATCTGTCAGCGACTCGTTACTCAAAAGGAGAGAATAGCTGGACAAGTAGCAGCAGCCCATGGCAGCAATCAGTTCATGTGCGAAGCACAAATCAAGAGACGTCGTCAAGGGGCCCACTCTTTGGTAGCCAGATGGTCGTTATGTGATGTAGAGTCCCTCTTTTCCCTCTTTTTACCCCATCCCCGACCGGTCGGGTCCTGTAGAAGCTCAAAGTGAGCGAGAGAGAGAGAAAGAGAAAGAGAGAGAGAGTGGAAGTGTGCGTTTCGCGAACAGTGGCACGTCATCCGTCTCAGGGTAGCGAAGCGGGGGCGCGTGCATGTCGTTGTTTTTCCTCCCGGGAGTGGTGTGTTTGAGTTAGAGGGCGCCCATGATGAATCTGGTGGCTCTGTCTCATCAGTCACGGCTCCTCGGGGGACATTTGCAAGCGGAGTGTTGCACGCTGTCCCTCTTCCATCACTACTTCGTTATATTCTCTTTGAGCCCGATGCTGATTGAAGCCACGCCCTTTCCTCCCCGCGTCCGTCGTCCTCTTGATGACGATGCATCTTTGTGTTGAGGGTATCGAGAAGTCTCACTCATTCATCACAACGACACTCCCATTGTGGATTGCATTTTCTTTTTTCTTTGGCATTGCGTTTTTTTTCTTTCTTTCTTTCTCTCTCTTTCTCCTTCCGTGCTTGCTGACCCAGCACAGGTGAACGGGGCCAAGCGCAACTCGCGGTGCGAGGTGGAGAGTGACAAGATGCGGATTTGCTACACGCGATGCGGTCGTTAAACGCGGGTTGCGAGTCCCAAAGTTTATACGACGTTCGTGTAGCCACGGAAACAAATTAGTCGTTTGTGTGCATAAGGCCCGGGCAATTAGATGTGCGCGTAAACATTGGGGAGTTTTCTTAACTTTTGCTCCAATTGATATAAGACCGTAGTTATTATACTTTCTCGATGGGAGTTTTAAATTCTTTTTATGCGTTCGGGGTAATTTGAAATGTAACGTGTGAGGCGAGCGAATGAATCGAGTCTTAGCTCGGCTCTTCCAATCTTCCTCTTTCCTGCAGTTTTGTTGGATATGTGTGCGCCTGTGTATGTGTATGTGTGTGTGTGTGTGCACTTGGCAGTAGTGCTTGGCAGATGAATAATACTTTTATCACTGAGTCTTAAATGATCTCTTTCTCCTTGTGCTGGTAGAGAGAGCGAGAGCAACCCGGGCGTAAATGGGATTGTCAGAATTTCCACAAGACTTAACGCAATCAGCGCCATCTGAAATGAAGTTGGGTGGGATGGGAGGGGTGGAGAGGGGGTGCCACACACTGCAATGGCGAATAAGAAACGCCGACAAACTCATATCGAGCCGACAGGATTATTAAAATCGTCAAAACTTTTAACGGCCTTTCAAATTTCCCCACTGATGTCTACTGCCGATTGGAATCGGATGGGATCGTACGAACGAGGGATTAGAACGTGTTGAAACTGTCATACGTGATGTGTGTTTGTATAGGGGGAAAGGGGAATAACGTAGAATATGAGGGATTTGCACTTTAATAAGATATTTTGCCAATATCTGATTTCCATTTATCAGTGGGATATTAGGGTGGGGGAAGAGAGGTAAAGATTCAGGTGATAGTGGTCTCGAAGAGGCGGAGTACCATCCATCAAAAGCCACTGCCCCACCCTCGAGGAAAAAGCTGATCGTCATTATCATTTTCGTCTCTCTCTCTCTCTCTCTCTCTATCTCTTATCGCCCCTGAAAAAGTCGCGCTCACTCCTCCCTCTGGTGTCTGCTCGTATGATTTATGTGGTCGACATGTCGTTTGCCGGTGAATCCTTGAATATCAGTTATGTTTGTCTCGAGCGACTTGACCGCTGATTACGGGTGTAAACATCTATCAAAAGTCGAGAGAGCAACAAGGGCTTTAGTTTGTGCTCGTAATTTATGGTCGTCGTTGGGTTCGCCATTGATTCGTGTGTGTGCGAGTTTAATTAATGAAAGAAGTGAAAATAGGAGGGAAGTTTTTTTTTTTTTGTCTTCTTTCATCATTTATTATGCGCACTTTGAATGGGCTTAATAACTAAATGTCTTCGTTTCCCTATCGCTTATTGAGATCATTGGCCCCGCCCACATCCATTCCTTCATTCTACGAGATTAGGCAAGTAATCCCCATCACTTAAGACACGATGCTGGTCGGGATTTATGTATTATAAATATTTTTATAATGACTTAATAGAAAGAAAGATAGAAAGTCAAAAAAAATAAAAGTAAGATTTTAAAACTCGAGTTCACTGTTTGTAAAAGAGAAAAAAGAAAAAGTTGAAATTGAGAATGGAAGGTGACGAGGCCCGGGGGACTCGGAGGGTGACGAATGGACCAAGTGGGATGAGCACTTTAGGGGGAAAAGAAGAAGTCGTGATGCACTGTTGTATATATGTGTATGGAAGAAAAAAAGCATCATAGGTTTGGAGCCTCCCTCCCACTGGAACGCCATCTAATGCACTTGCAATCGCAGTATTATCGGACAACTTTGGCCGCTCGCGTCTCCATCGGCGGTTTCTAATCTAGGAGAATTTCGGGATTGCAGTAGGGTGTGGCCGTAATTCAAGGACCAGCAATCGTGTGGTAGTGAGGCTTTTTTTTCTCTCTCTCTCTCTCCCCCGTCTTGCTCGTCGAAAGAGGTTCTCATTGGTAAACAAGGAGAGAAATGGATTGGATTTTTTTTTCTTTTCAAGCTTGACAATTTTTTTTTCTAAATGACCTAGGTTTCACGATAGCCTGTTCCCAAATCCATCCCGTGAAGGCGAGTATTGGACTGGAGTTACAAGCTCGATTACGTGCGTGATGGTCTGGCATTTCTTTTGTACCTGCTGGAAGTTGTAGTAATTTTTTACATGTTTGTGGGAGTCCATCACTATTAAAAGTCTCATTTAAAAAAAAAATGTTTCGTTGTTGTTGTTGTTTTGTTTTCCATCATTTTGATTAATTTATCGTTTAGTATTTATTGCGCCTGGACACGGATCTCGTGTTCCGTTCCTCTTCTGTAGTCTTTGGGCTCGTATCTTGAGTATTGATTCGTGGCTTGCATGTCGAGTCAACTCTGTTTGGAGCTTTAATCCACTTGCTAGATGTTTAAAGGATTTAGTTTGATCCCCTTGCACGCATACAGAGGAATGGATTCCAGACTGCACCACAAAGGATGAGCTAGAAATCTCGCGTTATATGTAAACTCCTACCATTTCATTTCCACCCCCCTCAAACAGTGGCCTCTGCAGGACTTTACAAATGAATCCCTTTATTAAAAATTCTACCAACGTTCTTTGAAGATTAATTTATATATTTTATTTTTTTTAAAATTTGTTTCCTGTACTAAATTATCCGATTGAAAGTAACAAATTTGTGAGTTTGGTTAACTAGTTTTTGGTTTAGTTTGATTTTTTAAAAGGAAGTGAGAGGGGAGAAGTGTTAAAATGTCGCTCACAAGGGGGTGATTCTTCAGGCCACAATCAGCTCTTTGCTACTTCCCTTCCTGCTGGCTATACTTAACATCACCTACTTTTTTTTCCTTACTCATCAGTTAATTCTAACTTGAGTTTTCCTTCTTTTTTTTAAAAAAAAAAATTTTTTTCCCTAATTTCTTTTTTTTTCCGTTCTTCATCTTGATGCTCCGTTGAAGGGCTAATGAGCATCTTGCCAGAGGAGATTTTCTAGTTTTGTTGCTTCAATTTCTTAATTCCAAGCAACCAAGCAGCTGGCATGCAAAGAGACGGGAAACGAAACGATCTTTTCAGAATTCCATCACATTAATTTGTTTCCTTTCTGGGGGCCACTCTTGCAAATTTTAGAGGCTTAAGCATTTGCAAGAATTAACCTCTCTACCTGAAACGCAAGGAGCAACCCTTTCTTCCATTATCTCGTTACAAACCAGTTGAAAGAAAAAAAAACTAAAGTAAAAAAAGTAATTATTCCACATCTGCCCTAGGTTTGTTTACAAATAGAGAGAGAGGGAGAAAAAAAATAGTTAAACGTGTTTCGACGTTTACATTTTGCAATGTTGGTTTAAAAAGGCGAAGATTTTGTTAAAACGGGGGTTTTCATGTGCCGTTGAAAATTAATTGATTAATGGGAAGGAGCATAAAGAAAAGAAAATGTGCTGGGGGCATCCTTAGCAACACTCGCTTGTCTTAGGAAAGGGAAAGGGGAGGGTGGGGGGTTAGAGGGCGCGAAAATCAAGGAGGGAGGAGCGGAGAGAAGTTGAGTTTCCAGAGGCATCATTTTTAATTGGCACATTGTGTAATTAATCTGAGTTCCACTGGTGCACACACTTACTAATGGAGGAATGGAAGGGGAGAGAGATGAAAAGGGAGTTTTAAAATGCTTTCACTGTTTTTATTTGGTCGCCACCAGGGGACGTTGTTGGTTACCAAGGAGACACAATGTTCGTCCTCCAATCATATCAGAGGAAACAAACCATGGGTGCGTGCGTTTGGGGGTCCCTGTGCGCCCACCCTCTCCGCTACCACACAATTGAACTGCACAAATAATTGCATTACCAAGGGCGCCGGAAGTCTATTGGCGCCAAAGCAAAGAAAACACGTCAAGAAGAGACGCTTCGTGTGCGATGCGATGCGATGGTGGCCATGCATACACCGATAGTGGCTTTTGGTTAAGAACTGGATGGGGGAGGGAGAGGGGGAAGGATGAGATTTATAAAAGAACGAGTGGCGAATAAATCTTGAGATTATTTCTTTAAGGAAAAAAGGATCCCGTTCGAAATACCTCCCAACTCGTCGATTTTCTTTTTGTACACAAACGTGACCGGGTGAAAAGGGAAGCAACACAATGACTGTGTGTGTGTGTTGGTACGAGTTGAAGGACTCTTTTTGGGAAGAGCTCTGTGTGTGTGTGTTTGTATCTACTCGTGGCTCTCTGTCCACTTGTCACGGACTCTCCTTATTGATGGCCGGCCACCAGGGAGGTGCACAGCCAACGCGTTGACAACGAGGCACGCTTTCACCTTCCTTTAGTCTTTTCAACCCCGTTTCGTCTCTTGTGATCACCTGGTACATCGTAAAAAGAAAAAAATGGCTTTTATATATGGCTGAGAAGTGCTGAAAAATGGTGACACTTTAATAAATTTTTTTTCTCTTATTTTTTCACCCCAGGGAATAAAAATTAAAAATTTTTTTTAATCAATTAAAGTATTGTGAAGTCACATTTAAATTGCGGATGAAAGCGTTTGATTTTTATATAGAGTGTTTGTTGAAGCACGCGTAATGTTGACTCGCGAAATAACACTTTAAGAAAAGCGTGCAGAGAAAAGTGAAAAATTGACGAGGATTTCTTAATTACGTTGCCTGAGACTTTTAAGCATATTAAGCCCCTCCGGGCGAAGCAAAGAGGCAGCAGCAAATTACTGTAAATCAATATAACTACGTCACTCAAAACTCAGTCAAGCACGGGCGAGACTCCTTTTTTTTTAACTACTAGTATAAAAGGTGAGATGAGACGGGGAGACGCGCGGTGTTGCTTTAAAAGAAAAAAAAGACAAGAAATTATGGACGTAGACACGCACCGCGTCGCAAAATGGCCTAATGGCCTTTCTGTGGATAGCAAAAAGGGGAGAAAATATTTAGGAGAAAATTTTAATGAAATGGAGGACGGAGAGAAACTTGATGGTTCGAGTATATGGGGAGAGCTGGTACTCACCGATCTCTCTCTCTCTCTCACTCTCGTCTTTTTATTTTTTATTTTTTTTCCTCTCCCCTCTCTACTCTTTACATTGCTGCTGCCCCCAAAGTAGCTTTCGCTGTAAATGGCCGCCATTGTCATCAATTCATCATCAAGATGCGGTTGCCATGACAACCAAACCGCCCGGGCGAATCGGAGTTGCGAGCCAAAGAAATACATTTTAACACCTGCCTCCATCAATTTCAACCTTCCTGCACCTGGTTGCAGTTGAGCAACTATTTTGTTTTTCACTCATACTGGATGAACTACATTTATGACGCCGCTATAACCGCATGGGATTTCATTAAGTAAAAATTTGTTTAATAAAGATGCGGGAAATTGAACGGATAAATTGTTTTGTTCCCCTTTTTTTTTAAAGCGAAATCCAAAAGAAGATTGAAAATTGGGTAATGGGTCATTAAATTTCTCCATTTTTGTGGTGTTACACCTTGTTGAGGGCGGCAAAACAGCAGACGAGGCATTGTATGGGAAATGCACATAAGCATCGAGGCATTCTTCGACCCCCTTGAAGACGGGGGCTACGAAGCAGCTGTTGAGCTGACAAAGCGTTCACACAGCATTCGCACGCTCCAAGGGCGTCATAGAGAAATTTGCGTCTCTTCACGTGACTTGATGTTCAACCAAGCGAGGAATCACGGTGCGTATCGCCATTGCAAAACAAGTTGCCAGTTTTTAAAAACAATAAACATTTGATAACGTTTAATAAGAACGGTTGGTGGTCTCGAGTTTTACCAACCAAAACAACCCTTAAATCGATACACATTGCAGCCGATGTTTGTTTCTTTTCGTCATTTGTTTGTTTCTTTTAATGACGTTGTGGTTTAAATAGATAACAATGTTCCTCATACTATACTCCTCGTCCAACTAAATTTATTCTTCTTTCTAATTTTTTTTAAACCAAATTTTCGACTTGTTTTAAAATTTATTCTCGACTCTCGAGCCTAAAATAAAATCATTCGGCTTTTTAAACGGCTTCGGCACAGCTGTCCCCCCAATGTATGACGTCAGTTGTAAATGGCATCATATCGAAGGAGACATAGGGATGTAGGAGTGTAATTGGGTTATAAATGTGCTTGTTATGGCTTATGAAAATCTCCATAAATGCATGTAATTACCAATGCAACAAGTAATTGAATGGAAATTAACACCCTCCCCCTCGAAGGGGAGGGCGATGTGCCCTCCAGGGGCCGCAGCAGTATAGAAAGGAAGACGGCTGATCGGGCATGGCAGCTGTGAATCATTAAAAGCCGAGTCCCCATAAATGATTAGATTTTTAAAAATTTGTTGGGTGCGTCATTGACAATAACGTAAGTTTATGGCTCAGGTACGCATGACGATAATTTTTCTTCTTTTTATTTTTTTAATTTTATTTATTCGATCGTAAAAAACGAAAGCCCATGAAAATTTTATGATCGGCCTGAAATTTTTATGAGTTGATTATAACTTTAATTTATATAAAATGAAACTAAAACTCGGGTCGCATCGCATCGCACTCGTATATTCTTAGAGCTCGGCGGCAAAGCCCCATCGCGGGCGGAGCTTTCAACTCTATTGGTGTGAAAAATTTTATGATGATGTAAAAAGGAGAAGGGAAGGGAATATGGATGGATGAATATTTTTATGTCGGACGATAGGGAGTGATGCGAAATGACGGAGCAGCCAAGAAAGTCGCTGACATCAGCGGGTGTGCGTGTCCGCCAATCAGGTGCTAACCTAAAGGCTGCCAGGCTCATGTATCATCCAATCAGATGGCGGGTGCTTATTGTCATGCGGGCTAGGCAAGATCGATAAAACGGAGGTGGAGGATGGAGCGGTCGGTCGGCGAAGCAACGGGCAGTCGGCCTGGTCCGAAGCTCCTTAAGCCCGACTGGCAGCCAACTGACCCCCTCCCTCAGTCGAGAGATTCTGGCACGTTGAATACGCCTTGCCTGATGTGAATTTGAAATGTGATGTGTGGGGTGATGTATTTTTATGACGCGCGCTCAAACGAGCGAAACGGATTTGTATGCTTGAATAATCACAACACGTCTAGCCATAAAATATGAAATAGCATCGTAAAGAGTACAAAAGGAGAAAGTCTAACGTAAATAAAAATAAATAAAAGCTGTGGAAATAAATTTTAAAAATACCGGAAACGATTCGGTTAAATTTATTTTTTTATTTTTCCTTTCCTACTAATATAAATCTCAGTTTGGATTTGATATAAAGCTACGTACTAATAAAATCATCCCCATTCAAACATGGCACTTAACCTTGTCTTTAACCCCCACTGTGTCTAGAGGACAAGGGGCACGGCCTTTGCCACCCCCTCGTGGGTACCCCTCGGTGGCGATCCCCTTCTGAGTCAGCAAACCGGGAAGGGACTGAAACGTTGGACCCACTCGAAAGCAGATGGAGAGGTCCCCGGGTCCGAAAAGACGGCCACGGACGAATGACAATCAGGGCAGGGGCAGGAGGCTTTGTGTCGCGTGTAAATAACCGGCACGAAGCCATATTTAGTTATTTCCATGTCGAATAATATGCGAGTGCAAACAATGTGCGAGTCGAGTGTCGATTTTGTATTGATTGGGTCGCCTCTGGCCTTCAATGGAGGGTGGCTTTAGTATGTTTACTCTTCGCAACTCATATCATTGAAATGACAAGCGTTCCATGTCCCCCGCCCCTGCCCGAGGGGGTTTGAATCCATCTTTAATGAACAAACACAGGCGTCATCCCATAGACAGCCAATTAAGTGCTGCTTCGTAATGTATTTTATAAAAAGCTATTGCAGCCAACATTCGCAACTCGCGTTGACAATCCCAATTTTTTTTTTCAAGGCAAGATATAAAAAAAAAACACTGTTACGTGTTTACAGGTCACGTGCCTCACCGGAAGTTTCCTTTTCTTGTTTTTTTTTTTTTTTTCAGGAGGGGGGATCCCGCACTTTCTCGTTTTGTATCACAATCGATGAATTGTGACTCGATTTTTTTCAAGTTGTAATTTTGTAATTTTTGTATGAATATTGTTTGATTTAAACACGAGCATTGAGTTGTGTGTAATCGGAAGTTCATTCTCCCCGTTCAGAATTTTAATTGCCTTTCACCCCACTAGGTGTCGGCGAATGTATTGCCGCAGGCTTAGTTGTTTAACTAGGCTTTTGCACCGCCTGTCGCACGTACTTTCATCTCTATCTACGGTCTCCACCCCACGAACCCTCCCGTTTTCTATTTTATAAAAATAAAAGATGTGGGAAAAATTGTAAAGAGGAAAATAAGGGAGTCTCGACGTGAATTTCAAACACCCTGATGACTATTTTTAATAAAAAAAATATATAGTTAATTGAGTTCTTACCCTTTATTTATTTTCTTCATTTCCGCACGGATATCTGCAAGGGAAAAATAGATGAAAATTGATTTGGAAAAAAATTTAATGAATTTTCCAGTTTACTTTTATTTTTTCCTTGTTTTTCCACTATACCCTCATTTTCCCAAAAGACATTTTTCACCCTGTCTTTGCTTGTTCCCTCCCTTGGTGGCATCTCTCCTTTGTTTTGTGTTTCTTTTGACACTGCACAGACACAAAAGTCTTTTCATTACATGTGCGAGGGGTTAGTAAAAGAAAAGGCGCCAAAGAAGTGGTGGAGGATTAAGCAATTGCGCGCGAAAAAAACTACAAGGCAGCAAACAAACCCGCCCAATCTTCTTCTTTCTCACTTCCTCCTCCTCCTGTCGATTTCATTATGGCTTCATTAAAAGACACGCTTGACTTTGGTGTTGTATATTAGGTAACCGGTTGTCTCCATTTATTGCTGAAATTGACTTTACTACAACGCTCCGTGCGCAATACAAATAATACTAAATGAAAAAAAAGAAAAAGATAGAACAAGAAAACTTTTATGAAGATATATTATTATATTTTGCTGTAAAATAAAGTATGGGGTTGCAACGCGTGGGCTACTCTGTTTAAACGCATCCTTGAATGACAGTCATGGAGTCAAATGCTAATTGAGCGTTTCGGTGGGGCGGTTTTGAATTGTGCATAGGAAAAAAAATAAAAGTAAAAGATGTAAAATTTTAGAATGTTTTGTGGGTAAAAAGTACTCGAAATGAAATAGTTATGTGACAGCAAATCGAGACGTAGTTGTTGGTTGGAGAAAAGAAGTAGTAAAGAAAAAAAAGCAAAACACATTTTAAAAATTCCACACTCGAGTTTACCTAGGTTTGATTAAAGTGTCCCAGTATTGTTTAGATTGTCTTTGCAGCAGGGCAAAATGAGTTAATTTTTTATCACTTAGTAATTGACTTGTTTTGTGAAAAAGACATGTTTTTCTCTTTCCTCCTATTTTTTTTTCTCTTCCACTGTTTTGTTTGCTATAAGTTTCCTTTTGTCGTCGCCAGGTGGCTTCCTTCTTTATTTTTTCGAAAACAAGTTAAGGTTGAGGGATTGGCGCTGGCTTTGATCCTAATAGGAAAGCCACTCGGATCTGTGTTACTAAGAAGGCAGTGCACGCCTCAAGGAAAACACACAGAATAAGTTGAGTACAACACACCTTTCTCCACACCCACGCCTACCTCAACCCTTTCGTTCTATTGACAAATTTGAATGTGTGGTCAAAGTCAAAGACGTTAAACAAAGTGTTTCTCTTTTGCAATTGATTGTTTTATTTTTACTTGTCACATTGTGGGGTTTGACTCGAGTTTACTGGGGTTGGTGAATGCAGTTTACAGGTACACACTTTTGATTTATGATCTCTGTCTTGGACTGGCCAATCAATGGTCGGGGTTACAAACGGAGGGATTTACTCACGGTCGGCCATCTTGTATCATTTTTTTTCCCGTCAGAGGGCAAATAATGAGATTCTTTTGTTCGGAATAAATAGAATATATGTACATTTTAAACGAGAAAAGTTTTTTTTTTACGAACTTGGGTAAAGGTGTGTATTTTGTAATGTGTTGTGAGCGAGGGGAATTTTGTGTTTTTGTAATAGGAGCACGTGCGCCCATAAGCTACGCATGCGCAGACGCAGTCGTAATAAGGTGCCCACCTCCTGCCATGGTGCTTTGTCATTTTAATGGACGTTTGGGTTGAGCCGAGGTGGGTTGCACAGAACAAATATGAGTTTGGCCAAAACTGTTTGATTCTGCTTGCCATTTTCCTTCCTTCCCTTCTTTGCCATAAATTAGACAATAGATGGGCTTCGTTTTATTGCATGCCTGGATTAGGGATGGGGTGGGAAACATGAGATATTAAGTGTCGTGTATATTGCTAAATGCCGTTGTATATGTATTTATAAATGAGATTTAGCCCCCGTATAAACATATATAAAAATCTACTGAGGTCAAAAAAATTACCACACACAATTTGAGACTATAAATCGAGGAATTGAAAGGGATTTTGTTGTAAACTAATATAAAAAAAATTTTATCTCTTTACTTTTTTGATTTTGGTTAAATGGAAGAGAGAGGGAGAGGAGAGATGTGGAATGAGTCATCCGGAAGGACCGAGGGTTTCGGTTCGGGAGGTGAGATGTGCAATGACAAATCTGTGTGCGATGAAAAGTGTGAACAACAAGTGCTGCTGCCGCGTTCCTGGCTCCTTGTTTCTCATTCTAAACACCCCCTCTCTCAATCTCTTACCACCCCCGCCGCTCTTATTACACAATCAATTTCCCCATTATCGCTGATATGACTGCATCATCCATCCATCATACATGACGCGTCTCCGAGGGAGGATGCGGAAGGGAGGGTAGTCTCGCGCTCGCTCGCGTGTGTGTGTGTGTGTGCTG
Source organism: Geophilus flavus (assembly GCA_034695885.1). Taxonomy (NCBI): domain Eukaryota; kingdom Metazoa; phylum Arthropoda; class Chilopoda; order Geophilomorpha; family Geophilidae; genus Geophilus; species Geophilus flavus. The sequence goes on from JAQFZO010000048.1 coordinate 14,204, forward strand.
TGTGTGTGTACATGGGGAAAGGATATCACTTTGTATATTAGATTCCCCCATGGGAAGGTCGCCACACCTTTTTGATTGGCTAATTACAAACTGCACAACGAGGTCGTCGGGTCTAGCGAGGGGAGTTATTTAATCTGCATTCTATTGAAATATTATGTAAATAGTAAATACAGTATATGGGTGCTTGGAAATTTAAAATATACGAAGAAGAAATATTTTTTGAATAATGAATTAAAAATTAAAATTAAAAAAATAATGTGATATTTAAATGCGTGAGGTATTTTTAATTAGTTGCCGGTATGTGTAAATTGTAAAAATGGGTGTTATTATGGCGGCCATGGTGATGGTGCATCGCGCATGGCAGCTGGAGCAGTGTGAGCGGGAGGGTGGTCGAGGGAAGGCAAGCATCATAAATATGTATTGGATGACTTATAAAACTCACCAATCAACGCCACTGTATCATCCTATGACGGTAGTCCGTGTACCTACCACGGACGCCGGGTCACATGCTATACTAGCTCGTCATAAGCAGACGACTGCGATGTTGAAGTACGCACGAGAGGAGCAGCGATTTACGCTGCAGACAGCCAACTCGGTTCGGCGACGGTCGCGATCGGCGACTTCCCGCCATGCGATTGTGATTGGAAATCGGGCCACGAAATGTGGTCGAACGACGAACTAGGCGCCACACCCGAGTTGCGTCATTAGACCCGATTTCACATCTTGCTCGATTCTCTATTCTCTCTCCCTCTCTCTCTCTTTCTCTCTCTCTCTCTCGGCCAACATGGCCTCCTTGGGTCCATCAGTCGAGACCACAGAATGGTCTCGGCCACCCGATTGGATGGCCGCCTCCCGCCCCCGCATGCACACACGAAAAGAGTCGCGCGCGCGCAACCTACAGGGAGTGAATTTAAAGAAAATGGTTGAGGGAGGACTTTTTCCCCCTCTTTTTTTTAAAAAAAAAGGAAAAAAAGGTTTAAAGAGGATTAAAGGAGATGTGTTGTAAAAGGAAGTCGAATGCGATGTAAATTGAGAGGTCAATCAGTCTTAATACGGGGAGCTGTTTGCTAAGTAATTCTGGTCATTAGCACTCATTGCATGGCTGATCACAACCCTATTAGGCCTAGTAGTGACCACACTTGGGATTTGGACTATAAATGTGCCTTCTATTCAGCGCGTGAGCAAGAGTAATGATTCTTCCTTCTTTGTCTAATGTTTTAACCGCATACGACATTCCATTGCCGACATGGCATGTGACCGAGGATATATTTATAAATTCTGAGCATATTTGTTTGCATATGTAATTCTAGTTAAAAGCATAGTTTGCATTTTTCTCGCTCAAACATTTGGGATTTAAAGGGTTGGAATTGCGTCGCGCGCTTTTACTTTGAATTTGCTCAAGTCTTTTAATAATTTTTTTATTTTTTAGCATCGGATGGAAAGTTTTGCAAAATTAATTTTTGTAAAAATGACATGTTTGACACTAAAAGTTTTACCTCCCAGGTGTTATGTCAGGTAAAAAGGCTTTGCGGACTCAGCAGGGGTGGTGCCGAATGGGAGGCGCGAAGCACAGACCACACCTGATGCCATAAATGTCAGAAAAAGCAGTTCGCAGCCGGTCGTCGCCCAACAGGGGTCGCTGTTGACTTTTGTCTCTTATGTCTCACGTTTTTCCAATTGGAGAAAGAAAGATGAAAAGAATGGCGTCATGCATCGTTTTGATTGGTTGTTAGTGCATGAAATAATGCCAAATTGAAATGGAATGTCACTCGCAAGACATATTAAAAAATTTCAATTGCCCACAAAACCCATTCATAGTCCCCTGGTTAAATTTAAATTTTATTGCCGTATAAAGTTATAAATCGCTAATTGGTGGAAAAGATCTATAAAGTCAAAGGGTAGTCCGAAGAAATTCTTCTTCGTTGCTCGGGGGTGTAGATGGGAGTGGCCCGTGTCCAGATTGGGGTCCTCCTTCTTCTCATTGGGCAGACAAGTACAGAAATTGGCCCCAGGGAGGTCGTTATAGTGAGTTGGCGTGTTTAATTGACATATCCACAATAAAAAGTAGTTCCCCTCTCACATCGCCCTCGGGCCTAAATCATGATATTCCTCACTGATAGGCTTTATATACAATAAAAAGAGAGAGAAAGTGGCCATGGGCACGGCCATGACAGGAAATGAAGCTTGAAGGTGCTTTGGGCTGACTTATTGCAACTACAACTGGTAAAGGAAATTTTTAACTGGTTTGGGATTAAGAGAGAAAGAGAGACAGGGAGAGACAGCGAAAGAAAAAAATTTTTTCCTCCCTTTCATTTTTTCCAAATGATTGATAATACCTGTAATTTTATTTTATACTACCATGTAATAAAATTTCAAAATTTTATTGCATAGGTATTGAATTAAGAAATAATAAAAGTGTTTAGAGCTCCATCTCCCCATCTCTCGATCCCCTGGAGGTAATAAATTAAGTTGTTGTTAGTTGCGCTATCATCAGATTTGAAATATGAAATTAATCAAGGCTAAAGGTCTCCCATTAACGTAATGGGAGCCGTTTAATCCTGGGAGAAGGGAGGGAGGGATTACTAATATCCAAAACATGATCCTTCAGCTGACAGGTGTAATTCACAAAAGGGGACGAAGATTTAACCCCTCGTTGAGTGAGCATTTGATTTTGAATGCAATGGGTGTGTTCAATAAATTGTCAATATTTCAGAGTGGATGAAGGGAGGAATCGTTAAGGGAATTTAGCACCATTTTTATGGTACACCTTCGTAAAAGTTTTATAATAAGATTGAAGAAAGGAAATAAAAGAAGAAGGGAAAAAAATCAACTTTGTACGATCCATTGGTTTTGCAACGTGTGGATTGAGGCAGTGCAGTTCCGTTTGGTTGCCCACCCCCGCGTCCCATGCCTACCGCCCTCTTACCCCTGAAAACAATTCTTTTCTCCGACTTGTTAAATTGAACGTATTCATTACGACGAAGTATGAACAATGAACGTATTAAAGGTTGCTCGTCGTTGCTTCGTTGTAATGAAGTTTGGATATTTTTTTTTTCTTTTTTTCTGCCGTCTGAGAATTGACTGAGTTATGTGAGCGGGGATCCGTGTGAAAATCAGTGGGCGAATGTATAACGACTTCTATAATTAGGCTGGGTGCAATGTAGCGGCGTAAGTTGGAGTCTGGATAATTTTGAAAAGTCATTTGTTAGTTTGATGATAATTTTAATAACGCGTGATCGACGAGAAGGAAGATTGGGAGCTGAGCCAAAGGCACGCTTAATTTGTGACTTGTGACGTCGGATGGGAGGGAGAGAGTCAAGTCATCGTTTGTCGCATCAAGTCCCAGTTCTCATTTGTGAGTTTCCTTCGCTTGCACGAGCTTGTGAAATGACGTTTTCCTCCACTGCCATCAAAGTAATAATGTGCGGGAGGGGGGTGGGGAGTGGGGAGGGGTGACGGGGAGATGGTGGTGGTGGAGGACGGACGCCGACTCCGACGTCGCCGAACGATGTCGCCGCTGATTGAGTTGGCAAATCCCGTCTGTTAATGAAATCTGCATATGAAATGAAGGGCGACGCTATGAAAATCACAATTGACGGGCACGTGCGAGGGGAGCTTCAATTGGACGAGGAGCAATGCGACGAGGACGCGCCATCCAACCTCCCCTCTCACATCTTTTGTCACGCAAAACGCGCACGCGCCCCAGAAATGTTTACAAGGCCACCACATCCCTACCCGCTACTCGCCCAACTTAATTCACCGTGTTGCTTATTCATTTTTCACATTTTTTTTCCACCTACGAGAGTCTCATAAGTGGGCGTGTGAAAAACATATTACCAAACAACCGAAAGGGGTCAGCTCGTGTTAAAAGCTCCTCTTTATCTCATCACCTCACTCGACGTCCCCTTAAAAAAAAAAAACAAAAAAAAAAACACCTCTCCTATAACTAATCCAATCTAACGCCATGAATTAGTGATACCCTCACCTTCTTTTCTCGACAAGTTTAATTTTTGTCAAGTCCACACATTGCTTTTCTCATGGGAGTCTCGTTACACCCGAATTTTGTCTTTCGGCCGAGATTGGTTTCACCTCGCGAATTACCTTTTTTTTGAATTTAAATTTTCATTTGTGATTTTTCTCATCATTTAAGACGCAGCCTTTTTTCTCTATCATTAAGCTGATTTGAGGAATGTACTTCTTTTGTCTTTTTTTTCGTTGGTTGGGTTTTAAGTTTTAATGTGCTACCGAGGGTGGGAGAGGAGACTTTTCTCTCTCCCTCTCATCATCAGCCATTTTAAGTACACTTTTCTTTTCTTTTTTTTTTCTTTCTTCGTTACCTATAATTTTTTCCCTCTTTCTAACCCCACATCTCTTTAATTCTTCAATGAATTTGAGGTATGGGAGAAATGTGGATCGTAAATTAATCTGCAATTTGACTTTCTTTCTCTTTTCCCTCCCGTTAAGCAAATGAGCCTTGCACCGAACTGATTGCATTTTTCTTTAAAATGGCGGCGGTTTGCGTTTTGGTAAGTAAGTTGCTTTAAAAACAAGAGCAGGGACAAGTTTCAAGTCATTTGACAAGATTTTCTAGAAGTTTATAAGAGGCCTTATGTACAAGCGAGTAATTAATAACTGGTGCTTCCTCGACACGAAATGGCGTGTGGGTGTGCGGACGGAAGGCAATAAACTAGCACCAAGTTAATGCTCACCATTCATCAACCAACATCGGCGTTAATTAACAGAAATTCAGTGTCTCTTCTTTCTCCGCACAATCTTCACATGTTCTTCCCTTTTTTCCTCTCTTTTTCTCGTTTTTTTTTATATGAAATAAAATGGTTGGGTGAGACAATGGTCGTTATCACAGTCATATTAGTCATTTTATATATGAAGATGTAACGGGGAGAGAAGAAAAAAAAATTTTTTTTAACACCAAAAAAAGAAAAAAATATGAGTTTTAAATGATGATTTATGTGCTGAGTAAAATGCATGATAATAAGCTTGTGCACACACCGGTTGCGAAGAAATGCAAAGCGAGACAAATGAGGAAGAGCAGCACTCATCTGGCGTTGATGGTGATGCTGCAGGCTTCGGTTACCTAGCAACTGAGTGAATCATAAGAATGTTGGTTAAAAAAAATTATGATAAGAGCAAAACAGATTAATTAAGATATTTTTAAAAGAGAAAAAGGAAATAAATAAAATAATGAGGTAATTCATCTGATACAAAACATTTTAATTTTTTTTCTTTCTTTTTTGAATTTTTTTTTCGGAAAAACAATTTTAAGAATTCTATTAAGTTATTAGAGCTTGCTTTGCGTTCTAATGGGAAAAGGAATAATGAGCTGTCATTTCAAAGTGCATCATTAAGGAAAATATAATTAATTCGCAGCAGAGTGCAAGTGCAAATGAAAAAGAAATGAAAAATTTAGAAAGCGCAAAATGGCGATCGCTATCTCGACTAGTGGTAAATATGAAGTCGGTTGCATTTGTCAGCAGGAATTGTGAGTTGGTGTTGCTGTAGACAGTTGTTGTAGTGCAATGACTTGCAACTGTCTTTATTAGTCGTCCATAAACGTGAGTGGAGAGAGAGAAAAGCGTGATCTTAGGGCTAATTGAGTTTGTTGGTGGTTGGATATTAGTGGGCGGTACGGCTGACCTTCGCACGTCTTATCTCGTCTACGATTTAGTATAATCAAGGACAATACTTAGGTTTTAAATTCCAACAATTTTTTTCTCACTCACTCCCCCCTTTGGGTCTCTATTATTTTTACTCATGCAATTTTTATGCGGTTATTAGAAATGCCAAGGTGACACAGCATTAAAAGTGGTAAAAATTATACATAGAAAAAAATCCTTTGTGGTTTTTTCTATTATTATAAAATGAAAAATCAGTAAAGCATGCATTTTACCACTAAACCCCTTTTTCTTTATTACATTTATTTATAAAAATTCAATAGTTGATGGTTATTTCCTTTGGATTTATTTATTACAATTTACATCCTAAGGTACTACGCCTGTGGGCTCGTAGTTTTGCATAAAAGGATCAGTTTGCTATGACTTTTCCCATTCTCTAAAAACCTGCATTCCATGCCGAGAATGAAATTTGTTGGAACACTTCCGCTTTTTATTGTGCGGGTTTATGAATAGGATTTATTGTATATAATTGTCGTCTCATAATCAATATGGTCGCTCAGGATGCGAGGATGAATGCTAAACGGTCAAATGAGCATTTTAATACGAGACTCTTCATTCTTTGGTGGGAAGTAATGGGAGGAGCAATCTATTTCCGGTTTTTATAAACATTTGTGCATTATGGGATTATGTCATCTTCCGACGGGTGGAGATGGGGTTTATGATATCGTGGCATGTCGAACATCCTCCAAAATAAAGTGATACCGTGTGTAATTATTTGTTTACGCTCTGATTAATTGGGAAAGTAAACGAAGGTTGCTCTAGAAACTTAATTCCTGCGAGAAATTAATATTTTTTTTTGCTTTCCTTCTCTTAAGTCTAGAAAATTTGCAACTTTAATGCACTTGTGGCGAAAATGAAGAAGAATGGTGATTTAAAGTAGATAAAAAGGTAAGGATAAAACGATTTGTATTTGTAGTTACCTGGTCATGTAAAGTGTAAGGGCAGTGAGTTTGGTTTTACTTCATTAATTCCCCACTGCCGTGACAAATGCACATCTGTTTGGCTGCTGTTAACCTTTAATTTATTCCCATTACCAACCACTATACATCAGCATCCTCCTCCTTGTGCTCGGTGTGGTGGGTTCCGCACTCACTTGGATAATGATTTACTCGCTCTTTTAAAGCTGTCATCATTGGTTGGCGAAGTGAAAGTTTCTCCAATAAATTTTCATACACATCGGTTTTTAAAGTACTCGGTTCTGCGTGCAGGAACTGGCTTTTTTCTCTCTTCTTACTTTTTTTTTCTTTTTTTGAAAACTGTGTTTTGCGTGATTGGAGTTTTTGAAAAGATTCAAAGATAGAGATGTCTCCTCCCAGCTTCTGAGCGATTAGAAAATGAAATAGTCGCCTACGTGAGAAAATTAGTGATAAAGTGGCTGGAGATGATAGTTGAGTAGTCAACATGCACTTAGATTTAGTAAGAGTGGATGTGTCATTGTAAATAAGTACCATCCATTTTCTTACGGTCAAAATGGAAGTATTTTTTTTTTTTTTGTTCTTAAATTTTTTTTCTTGGAATTGAAACTTTGCGAGCAAATGGTTTCTGTAATTTCATAGAAGGAACTTAAGTCTGATAAGCGAGGAAGAAGGCTCATTATAAAAAATGTGGGGCGTACTCAAGTGAATAGACCTTGTTATGACTGACTGATTTCACACCTGTGTGACTGATGGGAAGGTGGTTGATGATGGACTCACTCGGTTTGAATTCCCTCCAGTCTCTCTTATTGTATTTTGTGTGCGAATTTCCTGAATTTTATTCCGAAAAAAAAAAAAAAAATGGAATAAAAAAAAATAAAACTCGTTTGTGGCCATTATTTATTTCTGAGAATTGTGCGAAGGATTTGAATTATATAGTCATAAATCACTGGGGTTTTTGCGTTTTATTTCCATGGTCGTATTATGAAAACAAAGTGGAATTGATTTCGGGATTTATTTTGATTTCAAATTGTGTTGAATGTGAATCTCTTTGATCTTTATTGATTTTTCTTGCATAAAAAAAATTCTCTAGATAAAGAAGATGGCACCAGATGTCACACGTATCGCGAATCTGATATCTAACATTAAGTATTGAAATTTACTCCACTGTATTCGAAATGTGGTTTAAAATAATATCGACTAGTTAAAATGCCCTTTTATGGTTTTATGCAATTTCAAAAAATTTTAAAAAACGCGAAGAAATTTAAAAATAGTTTTTATGGGTTTTTGGATCATCCAATGTTTTTTTTTTCCTTCAATTTTCCGAGATTAAAAAAAAAATATTTTTTTTTTATGTATAAAAAAAAATTTCTGGGTGAAACCGAATGATTTGAAATTTAAAAAGAAGTCAGTGTCAATCCCATATAGGATTTCATTAAAAAAAAAAAAAAGGTGAGAGGGGAGAGCGAGAGTTTGTAATTGAAAATGAAAATGAAAGAGGTGCCAGCAGGCACGTGATCAAGAGAATGATCTCGTTATAACGAAAAGTATTTTAATAGTGCAAGTTTACGTTCGTTTTGTCGAGAGTTGATCACTCCGACGCAACGGTTCGCAAGATTCCATCAGTCAATGTCACATAAAATGATGCATGCCAAGAGGATTATCTCTCGAGATAAATCTGATTTGCTAGATGTGTTCCGTATGAAAAGAGATGATGGCAAAACCGAACCGAACACCGCATTCCGACCAAAGCGGAAGAAGCGAGTCAAATTTCCAACTTCACCTGTGCGATTATTAGTTCATACGAGTAACGTGGCGAAACGAGCAAAACGCCTTTTCTATATTTATGCGTGTGGTAGCAAGTGTCCTTGTCAAGATTTTAATTAACTGCCACTAGATTTCAAATGGGATTAGACTCGACTCGACTTTATATTTAGAAAAAAAATATTTTCTTTTTCCACTTGGTGCAACTTTTACTCGTCGTCGTCGTCGCATCGTGGTGATAATTTATAACAAAATTAATCTCGGGGTGTAGGATTTTCGGGGGTCGGGGATGCAAAAGGGTTGAATGGGATGCGAAAGGGATGGGGTGGCTATGATAAGTGTGTGTGGGATGATGCAGTGGCGTTTCTGTTTCGCTCAGATACAGCAGCTGCGACTGCGCTGTGACAGATTGTGTTTGTAAATCACCACCTTCACGACCGCCAAAACTATTTATTCCCATGGCGCTTTTGATAGAAAATTCTTCATTGGGACGAAAGAGATCAGAAAGACCTTTGATTCCCACTGCACACACCAATTGATCCAAAGAAAGCAAATGGGATCAGGAAAAGCTTCGGAGTGTTGATTCTCTCGGTTTGTTTTTAACACATCAAAACAACAACAACAACAACAAAAATAAACCCGGAATTTGATTTAGAAAACCAAAACATCACAGTATGAAGATTTTTACCCACCCCTTGATTGCAATTTTGAGGATCATTGAGGATTTTTGTTATGAAAGGTTTGTGGGGAAAAGTTTTCATTAGTGGCATGGGAAAAACAAGAGATAGAAGCAAATACCACGTAAGTCGGTTTGGTAGCAATAAAGAAGTAAATTGATATGCTCCCAACCTAAATGACTATTTATTTCATTGCTGCCCCTGCCACAGCTGTGTGCAAGTGGACCAAGGTAAATGCAACGAAAACAAATCCACGTACACGACCCCTCTCCCTCCTCTCTCATTTTACCTTGTCTTCTTTAATATCTGTTGTACACTAATTGCATTCGGTATGAAGCGTTTTATTTGAAATACTGTACGATGTGCAGCGCATCAGGAGATGAAATATAATTACGGGATATTCGATTCACCTGTTGAATGATAATTTCTTTTTATTTATTATCAAAGGGAAATATAAATTACATTTTTTAAGAAGGGGGATTAAATGGATTTAGTTGTTATTATAAAAGTTAGACATTTCTCTATGTCAAGAAACGAAAGAAAAGAGATAAAAAATATAAATTGCAATCAGATAATGTGTGAAAGGAGGGTAAAAGTTGGGAGGGGGAAAATAAAGTAATTTTTTAAAGTCACCTGGACAAGAAATTGCTACCGTACCAGTGTCAACTCGTGAATTATTTGTTCATGCGAGCAGCAGGCTTTCATTGCACGTACTATTTTTTTAAGAGGATTTTTCTTACTTTATTGATCAGATTTAGGCTACATTGGGTTGAATCTTACCTCATAATGTGGTCACAGGTGATCAAACTGACCTTTATTGAGTTTCTTTTTTATTGGATCGAAACATCATTCATCAACATGTTTGCTCATTTCTCCTCTTGACACCTGAAACGAAATAATTGTTTTTTTTTTCCTTTAATGTCAATCTCTCGAGTATTGATTTTTTTTCATTGGTGAATAGGATTTCAAAATTACCCCTCACTCCAAACATCCAAATCAATTCCCAGGTGATGTACGTTACGTAGGAGGTCAATACACACAGACCTATATCGATACTTTTTTTTTCTTTTAATGCAATTTCTTGTTGTTGTGTACAATTTTGTATCTGATGTAATTTAATTCTCCGTGGGCACATAAGGTCCAGTTTGTTACTAGCCAAAACAAAAACAAATACAAAATGTTTATATTTTTAGAGATTTTTCAATCATTGGTTGTCAATGTAATGGGATACTATAATCTAAAGTAATTTTTTTTTTAATTATAATTTTTAAACTTTTTTTCTAAGAGATTTTTTTTTGGGGTGTTTTCTTCTTATCCATAAAAAATTCAATTTAGAATTTGAGATAAGGAAAAGTAGGAGAGAGTGTGAGTGTGAGAGAGAGAAAAAATAAGGGGACGGTGTTGTAAAACTTCAATTTTGATGATGAAAAAGAATATGAGTCGGAGACGGTTTTCTTGTTATATCTAGCACGAATCTTTTTAATGAAAAGTGACGTGGCTGCACACACCATACTACCAATCTGTGACTAATGAAAGCTGTCGATCAGTCGTCGGCCAATTGATTCGCTCCTCGGCACGATAATGAAAATCTTTTACGAGGAGACATCGGGTGAAGACGAAAGTTAACTAGTTCTCAGTAAAGTGTGGCATTCAGGAAACAATTAAACGACGACTCAACTCTTCCACACACTCACACCACACTTTCTTCTCATCCTTCTTCACGTTCCCTCTCACCTCATCACGCGTCGCATCTGTGAAAAATGCAAACACAAATTCCTTGCTGCTGCCCGTGTAATACTACTAACAGAAAAGTTAATTTGTCTCACCCCTTCCCTCACTTCTATTTTTTTTTTTTAATTTTTAGGTGAGGTTTTTAATTAAGCGAGGTGGAATGAGGGGGTGGTAGGGCAATTAACTAATGAGAAATGCGTTTGTTCTAATTTTCTCTTTGGCGTTTTCCTTCCGTAAAACACACAGCAGGACGTGTTTATAGAGCAAAGGGTTAAAGAATTTCTAAAATTAAGATGTTTATCTCGAGGATGCATGTGTGGGGTGTTGAGTTTGAAAAAAAAAAGTATTTATTATATTTTAATGACAATATAAAGGACGATTTAGTCATTTTTCCTGCAACGGAAGTGAGGTATGACATGGTAGAATGGTCATTTGTGAAAGAGGACTCCATTTACCCTCTTATTATCCGTCGATGAATCACAGGGGGTTTTTCCTGTGCATATAACGGGGTAAAACTTAGCCCCAAGGGGAAGATCTATTCATCCCTTTGAGTCCATAGAGATACACAATTTTCGATTTTTTTCTCCTTCCAGTACTGCTAATTTTTTCTCTTTTTTTTATTTTTCTTTTTCCATTTAGAGTTTATGGGTGACTTGGGGGAGGAAAACAAAAGAGTGTAAGAACCCCCTCTGTGTTTCTGTTGTCATGTAAATTAGAGGGCAACAGAGCAGTTGTGTAAGTGAGGGAGAAGGGAGTTCAGCTATGTTTTTGTTTCCTTGGGTTTTATATGGGTTTCATTAGTGGCTCCAGCTAATTATCCCTGATGCTCGTTTAGGTGGCGCTGCATCGCCCTAAATCTGAAGTAGTAACAAGCCACTTGGGGTCACGTTTCTGTGGCACACGCCCAACACACTTCAAACATCATAATTTGCTCGAGTCATTTTTTTTCCAACTACATTTATGGTGTTTTATCTGTTTAGGCCTAATTTAGTCCATGCAAGTGTTTGTGTTTTATTTTGGCATCACTTCCAAGTTTTTTTTTTATTCACGAAAAAAAATATATTATTTTTTGTCGTTAATTAAATGTGTATTAATTATACGTGTTTTGAGCGACAGTACTTTACTAATTAGGAAAAAGTAATTTGTAGGTGGATTTATTGAAACGGTACGAGGGTATAGTGTGAGGCATCTTTTTCAACTCTAATTAGGAATGTAATGAACTCATTTAACGTTGCATCTGGGGTGATGGTAAAACAAAAGCTACTTGTTTTTTGAGTTGCAATTGCATCTAGTCATTTGCATAATGGTGGGTAATGGATATTGGGCTCGGTTTTACCTGATATACGGTGTCATTTTCAAGTGCATCCTATACAAAATTTATATCAGAAAATATGCAGTGCAACGCTAAAAGTAATGTGTGATAGGAGTTAATAAATATTTTTTTTTACCGCTTTCGTTTTATCTAGAATTAATAATTCAAAAGTGTGTTTTGAGTTTCACGGAGCTTCGCGTATTGAATTTCGATCAAACGATATTTTTTTCCAGAATTTATTATAAAAGCCTTTGCATAATTTGGTATGCTTGAAATGGTCTTTTTGAATTCTTTTTTTGTTTGGTAATGTTACATGACATGCACTGCTGTCCACGTATTGTGCATTCAAGTCCGTCTTCTCTTAACATCAATAATGGAACCATCAATGGCGTCCAGATGGATGAAGGCCGGGGATAAGTAAAGGTCACGCTGCATATGTATGCAAGAAATCAATCGAACTGAGCACGAATTTAATATTAGAGAGACTAGCGTCGTTACATTTTTTTCCCGTTTTTTTTTTCATCAAAAGGAAAAAAAAAGTATTTTCATCCCTTAAAGTGAGCGCGACATCGATTCGTATTGGGTGGGCGAATCAGAATTTATAAAAATGACATTTCTACCAATTTCTTTGTTGTCATCGAAGAGGGAAATGATGTGTTTCGATAATGGTGTCACCTGTCTCGATGCACTTGCCGCTATTTGCTTGACAAGTCGACCACCAACGATGCTATTGCTCTCATCCCAAAAGAATAACCACTCTCGTTCTTTGTGATCAAATCCCCGTTTTTACGAATCCTCATCGTTCAGATCGTATTTTGCGGTGCGCGCACTTTTGTATAGGGGGTTCTATGGGGGAAGGGGAGTAAGGAGAAAATGTGCCGTAGTGTCACTCTTCATAGAGATGAGTGTCACAAATTTGCCGTGTTCTCTCGAGAACATTTGTGCAATAATTCTTTATATTGGCAGGTAGAAAGAGGAGTTGAGAGGTATCAAAATAAAAGAGGGGAGAAAAAATTGAAGGAAAAATAATGTTTTGAGTCAAAAGTTAGCTCTGTTTGGACGAGTTGGTTCGTAGTATATACGAACGATGGAAGGAATGAATGTCCGTTGAGAATTACATAACGCTCCGCGTGATTGAATCGACCTGTCACGTGACGTGGAATATTCTTTCATCTCCTGCTCCTGCAGTTCCCTCAAATTTCCTGCTCCCTTATCCATCAAGAAATTATGGCACCTCGAAATTGTATTATCGGAAAACTCGGATGAAATGCACACCCCCTACTGGCGTAGTTGCGAAAGAGTAATTTTTCTTCACCAAAAAAAAAAGGAAGAAATAAAAAAAATTATTTCCGTTTTTTTAATTTATAAATGATGGTAAAGCAAAACGACATAGTAAAATGTAGCAATATTCTTGAGTGATTTTTTTTTATTATTTTATTTTTATTTCTATTTTTATTTTTATTTTTATTTTATATCACTCACGTTCACTTCGGTGTGGGCCCTATCATTTCAAATGCTTTGCTCAGCACCTCTGAAATATTAACGGGGAAAAAAGTAAGTTGTAAGTGGCTTTATGGATCAGCAAAAGAAAATTGCAAGCACACCTACATATAACCCAAATCCATTGCCACAAGTCAATTTTCTTGTTGGCGAGGAAGGGAGGGTGGAGGCTCGTTACGTCACTTTAGGAGTAGTCCCCGATACACATCTATCTTTGAAGGAACCCTTGGGTGAATGAAAGCACAGGAAGAAGAAGAAGAAGAAAAAAAATATAAAGTCGAGAAGCAAGTGCATGTACACATACTCGTAATAACTTCCCCTGGAGGGCGATCGTAAAAATTAAAGTTTGATGCCTTCAGCATGCTTCTTGCCACCTCCCGTTATGACAAGATGGTGAACGCTACAAATTTATCCCCATACGTGCGCGTTGGAGGTCGAGTCCCACCGCGTACGTGTGTGGCCACTACTAATGCATTTGGTATTGTGTTGGTGTATTAGAAAGTGGCTATAAAAAGAAGTTAAGAAGCAAATGGATTTGCTGATGCATCGCGTAAGAAGCATATGCAAGGCGAGGACGTGGTAAGTGATCACAAAACAAAACGATTATGTTGCGTGGGAGTTTTGAAGATTATTTAAAGAATATTTTTCTCCTTGCGTAATGGCATTTTATATGATCCACCTCCCGGAAAGACCTCACACTGAGGAGTTGGAAACATATGGAGCACATATTAATAAATGCGGCCACCCTCCATCACACATTAGTTGTGTATGATGTGTAAAAATAGGCACGAGACGAGTTCTCTTTCTCATCTTTCAGCATCTCATTTCACGATATCGAAAAAATCCTATGGCGGGAAAACGGTGTAATGTTGTGGTGTTGGGTTTTAACAATTTGTCGTAAAAATACCATGTTCGCTTTCCTGCATACCGTTTTCTGTTATGTACGACGGGATTTGATACAATTTGAAAATGTTATGAATAATTGCGAGTTAAAGTCTGTGGTTTGTAAGTGAATTTTTTAGTGGATTTGTTTGGGTCATATATCAAGCAGCTAAAAGCTCGGGGAGAGGATTCGGTATGCAAAATATACAAAACAATTTTTTGGGCAAGTGCCCGGTGCCATTTGGCAAACACTTCACAAACAAACAGTTGTTGACGTCATTGACTGGAAATTACATTAGGAAAAAATGAAAAATGTAAGATGCATGCCGAAAGAATGCTAATTCCAAGTACATCTTCACTTACATAGCGAGAAAAACTGCTCACGGAATGCTTTAGATACAATATGCCGGCCTTTGTGATTTTTGTTTTAAGTGACAGTTGTGGAATGTCACGTTTTACATCTTCATTAAAAAAAGGCTAATTTGTTGCCGCAGTGTTGTATCTTAGATAAATTATCACTTTTTTTAATTTTTAAGTTTTAAATATTTTTATTACGGCGTTGTTCATTTTTTTTCTTTCGCAGAAAAAAAGGAGAAAAAAATCCTTATGATGAGCTGATTAAATGGATTTAAAATTCATATGAAGTATTTGTTTTTAAAGTGGAAAAAAATTTGACATTAATAAGGAGGGTCATAAAGAATGTGGGTAAATATAAAAAAAATGGATAAAAAATTGCTCGGAATATTTTAAATTAACATCTGCCCTAATGTTTTTTTAAACATTTTTTGCCATCACACACTTTGCAATTTCTTTTTCCCATAACATAAATATAGCAATACATGAAGCGCCATTTGATAAAGTTAATATTAGAAAAACAATTTTTTTTCGAGAGTAATTCACAAAAAAGAAATTTTTGTTTTTTAGAGGTCATTTATAATGAGAAATGATTTAGATTTATGACTACTTTTTTCCCCTTCACCCCCAAGTACTAGCATTTCTTGTCTAAATAAATCTCGTTTAAGTAGACCATCTTTAAACCTTTCTTATCTCATGTCAAGTTTACATATAATTTCCTTTCATTTGATGAGAATCTTCGTATATGTGCATGTCTTATTTTTTAGTTTTGCTTTTTTCCGCTCTTTCTCCAACTTTGATAGGAATTTTATGAATTGGTAATGGCATCAAGAGAAGAACCCTCTGATTTTTTTTCTCCCCATCCTCCCCTGTCCGTAAAGCAATTTCCATGTCACACTCGTAGACTGTTCTCAATTTCACGGAATTGACAAGTCAGTTCTCATATTTGCTTGTATGGTATTTTTTTTTTAAAGCAAAAAAATTTTTTTATACTCTTAAACGTGTGGGTGGATGACGGGAGTGAGTGAGGGGAGGGGAGTCGGATACGACCACCCTCATTCCCATCGTCCCCTTGTCGGCTGTCAGAATATCTTTTGCTTCCCTTACCCCAAGAAATGGTATTATGGGTATGCGGTGTCATAGCACTGATTGGCGTCGAGAGTGAGTTGGGAAACATGAGGACATTGAATTCTGGAATATACTAAACGTAATTGTCAGAATAATTTGGGAAACGAGATTAAAATTGTAACTTTTTTGAGAAGGGAGCAAGTGGTTAGGGTTTCCTATGGAATTAACTGTCACTGCCAATTAGTCAGATGCGTGCTTAACACACAGTCTATTAGAAAGCAGACGGAAGAAAAGTAGGAAAAGTTTTTGTTTTTATTATATGTCGTTGTTTTTGTAGGAATTACTAAATGGTGTTTTAGGTATTGGAATGAAAGTCAATTGATTTCCAGTTGTATAATTCACTTCTAGTTAGCAATTATTTGGAGACGAGTTGAGTGAAAGTAATAAGTGTGAGTGTATGTGAGATGAAGTTTTCTTGAAATGCCCAATTGATCTTGCAATTCACTATGTGAGAACAAGGCCTCGAAGAAACCAATAGGTACTTAAAGAACTTATTAAAGGGAACTGGTCTTGTAAAAAGGGCCATTGTAATAAGACCTTTCCTCACACTTAGTATATGTGAGTTGGTCACTTGCGAGAAGCAGTTTGAAACTTTTTCTTTCTCTTCAAGTTAGTTAACAGATGCTTGAGCTTGGGGAAAAGAGAGAAAGAACGAGAAAGAGACCGAGCTAAAGAGGTAAAAAAAAGAAAAAAATTCCTAGTCTCAGCTACTTTTCCAAGTGGTCGTGAAGAGAAATTAAGACGAAAATTGCCCGCAATGAAGAGCAAGGAACCTGAGGGAAATGGAACATTGGCAGACTGGACACTGTCCACCTGGGATGTTTGTGTATGTGTGCGTGTGCAAGCAAGGGACCCATTCTGTTTGGTTCTTTCTCCCTTGGTAGAAGCCAGATTAATGAGACGAAGCTGCCCATTATCGCCCTTACTGAGCTCACCAATATAACCTTCTTCCCACGTGACTGTGTCACAAGAACGGCACCCTCACTACCTCTGATTTCTTTGGACAAGGGTGGACCTTAGTAGAACACAATGGTTAGTCTATAATGAGAAGTCTGGACACAAGCCTATAAGACATCTCTTTTGGACAAAGGACACGGCGGGTGAAATTCGCAATCAAATCAAACAAAAAACCATCTGATAGAAAAAAGTTAGTTCATCTTGGAATTGGAATTGATCAGAGAGTTCAAGTGTGAAGATACGAATCTGAAAATTGGAAAAGTTGGCTCTTTAAACCGTTTATTCTTTTTAATTATTTCGTCTCTCTCTTATTTTTTTTATTTATTTATATTTATATTTATATTTTTTTTGTGTTTACCCACAACATTCTTCAATATCATTCTTGTGTCTTCTTTTTCCTTTTTAAGTCGACATGTTTATGACCCACCTGGACATTTTCTTAACTCCTAAATTTTACGACATGGACCATGTAAAATATCTTTGAAAGTGGGAGTCTGTGAGTGGTCGGATGTGCTGGAGGGTGAAGAGTGCAAAGCAACTTAAAACACTTCTTAAAAACGTCACTGCATTCCGGTGGAAAGATTTCCCCCATATTCATTGGTTGATTGCAGGGCTATTTTCTTTTCTTCACCCCCTCATGGGCTCGAAACTTTTTTATTTGGGAGAAATTTTCCTCTGATTTATACCCGCCTCACCATCAAACTGTGAACAATTGGGGAGTGTGAGGGAGGGTCGGGAGACCATCACAGCACGTGTGTATGTGTGTTTCTATGTGTATGAAGAAAAGAAAAAAAAATATTGCCAGGTTTCAAATGGTCTGGAGTGATTTATAGTTTTACAACACCTGTCACCCAACTTGTCCATTCTTTGAAATGCGACAAGATGAGCCCGAGGCGTCATTTCGACCTATTATAAGTGCCCAACCCCTCTCAGACCACCCACTGATGACAATCTGAATGAATCGCATTGTCGATTGAAAAAAATCATTGTTTAGCAAACAAGGTAAAAATGTGTTTTTATTGCTCGTGTCTTCTTCGAGACCCCAGTTTTCACATGGGCTATTATTGGTAGCAAAGAGAAGAAAAAGTTTGGGCCGATTCGAAATAAATAAGGGCGCAATGTAAGCAATTACTTCTCATATATAGAAAAGTTGTGTCAGGTGTGGCTGAAGGATCAAGCAGAGATAGTTGAGATTTATTCCCATGTACGAGAAACAAGAGATACTCCACACAAACAAAGATGGTTGACTTGGGGGATGTGTACGTGCTGACAGTTTTATAACGTCTTCTCCCCTCAACTTGAGCTAATCTGTTGAATAACTGGATTGACGAGTGGGATAATATGGACATTACTCCCATACAGCCTCTTTTTTTCTTCATTCTTTCAAACTCCTGTTGTAACATTTCTCAAATAAAAAAAGTATCTCTTGCAGAGGACAAAAAAATACATCGCAGTAATATAAGTTTATGACGTTCAGCAATGTCAACACCTGGACAATACGTCCATCGTTTCTTTTTTTTTCTTTTCTTTTTAAGGCCAAATGGTTTGGTTTACGAGAACCATACTGCGTCATTATTTTGGTTGACAAGAAAAGAAAAGAAAAAAGAATAGGATAGAAGAAAAGTTTTTATAAAATTCGGGTTAAATTAATTGCAATGCAAGTGAATGTTTTTATTCCGTATAACTCTTTGTGAGTGATGAGGTTTTATTGTGGTTGAGGAAAATCCTTTATAAGTTGACTTAGTGTTGAGAAAAGAATAAAGGAAAACTTCGATTCCTTCTTGCATGTGACAGATATCTGAGAAAAATGTCACTTTTTAGCGCGACCTCACGCTTAGATATCCATTTAGCTCAAGTCGACAATAAATAGTTTCTGGACTCATGTCGATACCGAGGGTGATTTTTCACACTCCGACGCTGTGCACGTAGCCAGCAAATTAATCTGGATTTATTTTCATTTGTTTTCTTTTTAAGCTGCTCACAATGTTTGAATTCTGAGTGAAAATAATCCCCTAAAAGTGAGAAATTTATTGAAGAATTTGCTGATATTTTTAGATGAATTTTTTTTGGTAATTTTACACCGTAAGAAATAGGGTTAAAAACATTTTGAAAAATGCAAATTTATGAAGTTGAATAATTAAGAAAAATGAGTTTCTTCGGAAGAAATATAAAAAAAAAAATTCCGCAAATAGTTTTTGCGTGTAAAAGGCTTGAAATAACTTTGAAATTTGGGAAATATTTAAGTAAGTTATATTTCAAAAACGAGAACTATTTTTTTCCTTCAGAATTTAGAGGCATGAAAAAAAATTTCCAAAAAAAAAAATAAAAAATAAAATGAAAAAAAATAAATATTGAAAGGTAATATGTATAGATGCAAACATAGTGTCGATTATTATCCGAGAAGGACGATAGGAAGCAAAAGGCTCCCCAATATCCATAACACATTACATTGCCAGGCGAGTCTCACTTCTATTGAAAGTTGTCCTCTTGGGATTTTTTCCCCTTCTCCACTTTTTTTTTTTTTTTTGCTTTTGCCGGGACATGGCTTCACCCATCCTAAGCACTGTATGAAAAAGTCATTTTTCACTCGCGAGTTTATCGCCATCCCCCTAGTGGGAGAGTGGAGAGTCGTCTGCTCGGTGGCCGGTTCATGGAATAAAAATTGAAATCACATTTATCAAGCACTCGGTGTATTGATATGGCACGAGACGCAATGGAGCAAAGAAGCAGCGGGGGGAAGAGATGACCGTGGACTGACTGGGCTTCTTGCACGGTCCCCCGCGTCAAGGGCGAGCGAAAATAACCAAACTAATGCCCTACTGGGCAGCATATCGAAATAAGTTATATATACAGGAGAAAAAACAAACGGCCATGGCTAAAGAGGGATTTGATTCTATTTTACACTACATTGCAGATGGTGAGGTCAGAAGGAGAAAATTATGACCCGGATAACGCGAGCGGTGTAAATAGTTATATATACCATATATATATTATTTTTTTTTATCTTTTTGCTCTTATGAATCAGCTTTGGTTCGGTTATTTATGAATGGGTATTTTGTATGTGCATTCGGTTAAAGTTGCAGGGTCGCTGATGTTTGCTTATATGCACACAAGTTGTTCATATATGATAATGAAGTTTCCTTCTGAAGTTAATTGCCCAGTGCTAATGTGATGAGCAAGTCTTCAGGGCTTTTAATTTCAAATCAATACATTCTCCAATCATATAATGAGCCCGTCTGCGTCTTCCTCTTCACATTGTTTGTTTCGGGAGCAGAGGAAACGCGGGTGCGTGGAATAATTAATTAATGAGTCGTATTTGAAAAGTGCAGTTGTCTGTTGGCAGCAAGGGAAGCCAACATATGGGAGCAGCTTGTTTAAAGCGTATAGGGGAAAAATTCCTTTGTCGATTAATTTTTGACACTCAATCAAAAATGACGATTTACCAAATGCAATGGAACGTAAAAATGCGAAAATAGTTTTCAAAAGAATCGCATCATAAGGAAAACTTCCTTTCTCTCTTAATGAAATGAGAAAAATCAAACGATATTAGCTGTAAAAGAGATTATCATTCACTGGTGCGCAATTGAAAAGAAAATAATTTTTGCCGAATCATGACATTTTGACTGATGCACCTGGTCATCCGTGTGGAACCTTGTAAAAAGAGTGACATCGAATGTTTTACCCTCCCTTCTTTGTCGGTAATTTGTTTTTCAACCATCATTTTTTTAAATTTTTTTTAAAAAACATTTTTTATACATCCGTTATCTGAAAATACAAGTACAACCTAAAAAAAATAAAAAAATCCAAAAGTTTATTTTAGCTTATTTGTCTAATTAGGTTAAAACAAATTGACCTTGCTGAGGATTTATTATTATTAAAGTATCCTTATGAATGACATTGTCAAACATAAACCGTTTTCTCGCTTAGTCGATGGATTAATCATAGGATGACACGTTATTGATCTGTGGCCGTGTATACATTGAGGAGAAACGGAGAGGGGGTCGAAAAGCAAGAGATAAGTCTCGTGATGGATGTTTTGTGCGCGTGCACTGATTGGTTTTGCCGTCGGCATTCTCCATCTGGGTGGCATTATTATCCGTTATTACTGGTAATCTGGGATGATATTCACGCACATGTCAGACGGAAAAAAGGGGAGGAAGTGGCAAACAGCATCATACCCAGGACCCATCACTCCCTCACCTCGCTTCGTTCGGTCGAAGGGAAGAGAGAGAGAGAAAGACGAGAGAGAGAAAAAAAACCTTTGCTCCATCTCGCGTGAATCCACACGTAGTTAAATGGTGTGTGCCCGACTAAAGGTAAGAAAAACTAAGTTTTGCATTACTCATCAAATTACCATTGACCAATTCGACTCATGAATGAAATCTTGAGAGCAAACTCGTATCGTCTTATAGTAATATGGCCCCATTATCTGTGCCTCGGGGTAAAATGAAATCATGTGGACATGAGCCCTTGTTAGTAACACCAATTGGTCTGTTGATTGGCTGGTTGGAGAAGGAGGGGGGACAGGAGTAGTGATATCTTGACTCCACTGACACATTGCTGATAGTGAGGGGTACTTTTTATCAGAGGGTGACCAGGAAAGGGAGGGTAGTCATCTTCCTTCTTTCATGCTGCGATGGGTGTGGTAGAGGGATGAGTCCGATGGTTCTCGATTCGAGTAATTTGTTTGCTAGTTGAGTATGAAATTAATATCGCCTTATTGGTGTTTATCCATCCCCCTAGTCCCCCATTTATTATCAGCGTGAAGAATTGGTGTTGTGGAAATTTTTTTTTTACAGTTTTTCGCATATGGCTATTGTTCTTGCATGATTTTATCACGTATGTTTCTCTTCCCCCCTTCTTCTCCAATTCAATTTTCCGACTCAAGTGAGATGAACATTAATTTCATACACTACAGTAAGCTCCGTGAGACATTGGGGTGGCAAAGGGTGTTTACACCCATTAGGTGCACACTGAAGCAAACAACGTAAATATCTCATCAAATGTTTCTATTTTTATTTCTGTTTATTAAATTGTATTTAATTTCATTTAATTTAATTTTGTTTTTTTATTATTTTGTGTTTTGAATTTGTTAATTTTTTGGGAGGGTTTTGTCGCAAATGATGTCTAACATATTTGTTTTATGAATGAAATGTTGGAGGAATTTTTTTTAAAAAAAATGCAATGTGGAGTGTGGTGTTGATTGTAACGGGGTTCGTGCTAATGTTCTTTTCATGCATGGGCGACAAATTCGGCGTGGGATGTGAAGGGGGCTTTTATGAAATTGGATGAGTTTTAATATCATCGACTCAGTGCTCTCACACGCGTGAAAAAGACACAGATGAATATTATGATACAGAAGGGCGCTCATCAAACGGGGGCAAAAACGGAGTGTAGAGGGGAAGGGGAAGGTGAACTCTCCATCTATCATTTCACGCAGGAATTAATCCGAGTGTGAAAATTGCACCAGAGATTACCCTCGGTAAAATGAAAACAAAGCTGGAGATTGAAATTGAATCCATACATTCACTTCATGTTATAAAAAAATTTGAAAAAATATTTTTTTCAGAAAATAAATCTTTAAATTATTGATTTAAGAATATTTACATACATTTTTTTAAAAATAAAAAATGTTTATGGGCATTTTCTTCGTGTTATCAATTTAAATCGAGTGGTTTTCAACACTCGTAGCATGGAATCGGAAATCCGTGTGAAAGAACGCGAGCGAGGTCGTCTTAACGGGGTAATGTCGGTTGTATACCGGTACTCCGCCGAGACGAAGAAAAATGATGAATGGTGCGCCAGCTCAAGCGGATAATAACAAGAACTGAACGTATATAAAAAGAAAAGTGCAGCTATAAAAATTATTAAGCAATCAGAACATATAGGGAAAAGGAAGCTATTTGCGAGCTACATTCCTGATACGTAGAACCAGCGATCGTCCATTCCATCCGCCCTCTTGCAAGCACGCGACGAGTTATGAACGCCATCCCGCCCACACACCAGCCCTCCGATCATAAAACTATTAGTGAATCAATACGTTGCTCTGATCCGAGACATGAATCAGTGTAAGGGTCAGCACGCGCAATCTTTTCACCCACCCTCTATCTTTTTAACGTCATCGCCATTATCTGTTCAAATATTGTGCAGAACCCGATGGCAGAAAAAATGAACAGTAAAACATCTTGAAATTTTAATAAGCACAAAAATGCCTTAATTAATTATTTAAGCTACTATTTCTAAATATAAAAATATATGGAAAAGATAAAATTAACTATGTTACATAGAAATCTGTGGTTTATTTCATTTTTTGAATTTTTCTTTCATTTACATTTCAATTTTGCCGGTAGGAGGTAAAAAAAAACAATGCAATAACCACGTATAGTAGGAACAGTTCCATCTGCCTTTATGTTCAATATCAACATTAAAGGGTGAATGTTCTCGATCTGTTACAGTTACCATTTTTTTGCATTAACGCTAACCCCATATATAAGATCTCTAAGTAAAACCTCACCATAGTAAAAAAGCGGGGCGAAACACATTTTCAGTATGGGTCTTATTACTGAAAAAAAAGGAAAAGAAACGATCAGGACCAAGAAGAGAAGACTGTCTTGGCGTTTGACACTTGACTTGCCTATCAATAAATATTCATTTGTCACTCGACTGTACTCCGGGGAGTGGGGCACGCCGAGACGCTGAAGGAAGGGAAAATGCACATTGTATAGTCAAAACTATGGATTCTCTCTTCTTGACTGATGGCAATGGAAGGCCGAAGGAGGTTGTATACGCGGCATGCAATGGGCCAAAGGGACTTTGATGGCAGAAAAGGGCTTGGGGAGATAGAGGCGTCGCCATGATAGGGTTTTTGCACTTCTTTCGAGAGTTTTTCAACTTGGAAATGGAACAGTAAAATAAATAAGAAAACGGGGAGGAAAAAACTATTCTATTTTATATAACTTGTGAAAACAAAACAGAAAACTCGTTTTATCATATAAAGTAAAAAGTTAATAATAAAAAAATAAAGATCTAAAGGGTTATGGTTCTATTTATCAATCGTATATTAGTGACTAAAATACAAGATTCCACTTTGATCCTCTCTTTTATACGTAATTGGATTTTTCATTGAAAAAGTACAAGTGGATTCAACCCTGAGATGAGTTTGGGGAAATGGAGAAGGGGGTGGTTGTAGATGTTTAGGCGAGGGTTGGTAGTGGTGGGGGGGATGTCAGTAATATGTCTGGTGTGAAAGGTGACACCTTGAAGCTAGAGAAAGACAACCGGATTGCAGTCAAAGGAGATTGCATGATGTTATATTGAGAAGAAAATTTTATCTTCCGTTTTTAAGCTCAACTGAGGTGAAATAGATTGAAAAAGATCGAACTCATAAGAGAGAGAAATGCTGATCGGATTAAATTTCAAACTTACCCCCAAGTAGTGAGGCGAACAAGTGATGGATCAATAGTGGATTTTCGGTATAGAATGATTGAGGGATAATATATAAAAGAGTATAAAAAATAGAAAAAATGCGGATTATTTTTAGTCTGTTTAGTGGAAGTGTTAATAGGGAGGGATAATGTAAACCGCTTGTTACTCGAGAGGGATTTCAAGGTTTAAAACGTTTGAAATTCTTCATTTTCTGTATGTGACTCGCAAAATTTAATCGTAATTAAATTTTGAGATGGAAAAAATTTAAATATACGTCAGATTGAAATTGGAATCTGCTCGTTTTCAATATACTTTACTTTTTTTTCTTTCAAAACTTGAAAGTAAATAAATATTAGAGAGGAAATAGAATTTTCTGGGATTTACATACGGAGTAAAATTCAATTTGAAATTGACATGTTTATACTCGCGTACGTATACGTATATATAACAACATTATAAATTGAGTTGTACGAGATTAAAAACTCGAAAAAAAAGATGAATTCACCGCTTTTCTAACCGGCTAAAAGTAACAAAAATTAATCCGTGGATGAATAGAGTACATTTTATGACTTAAAGTGACATTATCCAACAACCTGTTTGAAAACTCTCTCTATGTCTCTTCTTTCGTCCCCTCTTTCTTTTTTTTTAACAACCCCAAGTCCAAAGACTCAATTCCAGGTAATGTTGTAAAAAAAGGGGTGGCCTGAATACTTCTAAAATATATTTTCTACTACTAGGATTGAGCGTATAAATTAAATGCGAAGCCCTGTGGGAAGATTTTTCTGATAATTATAACACTCGTAACTATTAAAATCCATCACTTTTCCCTCATAGGACCGCGAACCTGGTTTTCCAGAAAATCTCGCACTAAACCGTTGATTCCAGGAACAATTATGACGATGGTACTCACCACCCTTTAGACCCCTCCCCTTCTTTTTTTTCTCTCTTCTCTCTCTCTCTTTGCGAATTGGTATAACATTTTTTTTTATTTTTTTATACTTCTTCCTGCCTTGACAGGTGAGCAATAAAAGTTATGACCTTCTTTTAATAGCTTTTTTAACCCTCTCTTTTTTTGTCGTTGATTCTTTGAAAAAATAAACATCTTTTAATAACTGTTTTAATGACTTAATTTTTATTAATGATTTTTTTCATGTTTTTTTTTGTTTTGGCCTTTTTAGCAATTGAAATAGTGATTTCCATATTTACGCATTAGGTAATTAGATTTGAAAAGGGGGATTTTAATTGCATAAGAAATTAAATCAATTTGTGACTGAATTATCACATTATATAGACATAGTTTCCTCTCTTTCTCTACCATATCTCCTGCCATTTTATTTGATTTATCGGAGAGGGAGAGCAAAGTGTGCAAAGCTACATAACATTTTTCATTTTTTCTCCTCTCCCCCTACCTCAAAGTGACGCATATTGGGGGATTTCAAAACCAAATTGGGTGTCACAATCTGCCACCCTTCTCTTTCCTCGCTTGTGAGGGTGGAATCATTTTTTCTTAATCCCTTTTTCGTTTGATGTAGGAAAAAAAATGAATTCTGATTGGCTGCAGTACTCATTAAAGGGCTTATAAATGTTGCAACAAAAAAAATAGACTAAAACCCTCACCTAACTCACCCGTATGGTTATTAAGACTGAGGGGTGGTAAAAATTTACCAATTGATTTTTTTAAATACCCAATTGGATCTTTATGACTCGATTCCCCTCTCTCACCGTCTCTATATAGCCGGATAATTTTTTGTGAGGTATGAAAGGGTTGATGAAAAAATGGGAGATGTAATTTCGCAATCGAGTGAACACGCGTTAATATTTGTCACACAGAATATGAAAGGAATTATCGATTAGAAAAAAAACTTTCAAAAAAAATTTGTATTTTGACAAAGAAATGAAAGAAAAGTGACGTGAATGTGAGGCACGTCTTCACTTGACCCTTTGAGTGAGTGACAAGATGTCTGTGGAGGGTAGTAGGTTAAAGAGAAAAGTAAGCAAACGGAAAGTAAATCACCCACGCGCCATCCAGGGGGTCGAGGAAACGATCCGCTTGGTCATAGGACTATTAAAAGTAAAAAGTTCTGCAGAAGAAGAAGAAGAAGTCCCTGAGGTGTACACAGGTAAAAACGAAAAGGTGAGGACCCTCCAGAATGTAGTCAGTGATGGGCCATAAATTGTACTCGGCTCGCGGTTGTGTAATTTGGCAGATCATAGAGGGCACGCGTTTTTATGGACTTTGTGTATAAGGATATGCTTCTAGTATTGGTCGTTGAACACTCATCCGTGGCCAGTGCATCGACGGCGCTCTGTTATTAACCCCATGTTTAACAACACTTATAGAATTACGTAGACTAGCATTAAAACACAAGAGATATGGTTGTAAAATAGGAATAAAATAAAAAATTATAGCAATCCCAAGAATTCCTCCCACTGTGTTCCCCCGACCTCCTTGAACCCACCCAACATATTTTTAATTGACATCAATGATTCATGACATGATGGCCAGCCATACGTTTTTATTTTATTTAGTTTTTTTTAATCAGGTGGTCGGTCGTACGTGATTAAGAGAAATAAATCTGGAATTCATAAATACGTTTATGACTTTTCAACATAAAAACAAGAGGCCTGGTTTCTTTCCCATGTTGAAAATAATTTTTCCTGTCGTATAAGCAGTAAAGGGTTTAATTGCACCCAAAGGTCATTGTTGTCCTTATAAGCACACAAACTGTGATCGTAAATTCCTTCATAGATGTGTGGTTATTATTCAAATGGACTTCATGAGTACATATATAAAAATGTTTCCTGACCTGCTTGTCGCCGTCATAAAACACGACACGGATTAAAAACTCTGCGATCGTAATTCATTCTGCTTGTAAATTGTGTCTTTTTGACAGCCATAATCCTTTTCAAATGTACGGCATAAAATTTTTAAACGCCGGGAGTCAGGTTTTTTATTGGTATATAATTAATTTACAAGGTTAAATTCAAACAACTCACTTATATAATAAAATATTTGGCTTGTCTCGTGATTTTACTTTTTTTTTCTTTATATACTTATGACAGAATAAAAGAAAACGAAACGTTTCTCGTGATGAATGTGGGTGCATGTTTGAATAACTTTGCTCATTAATATACAATTTTTTTTTGTGTCGTACTTTAATAATAGATGAGAATGAAAACTTACCTTGTATAAGATGCCAAGTTTGTTTCTGGTGCACACACAATAATGATTGAGTTTTCCTTCCAAAATAAACAAACATCAATTAATTAAAGTCACGAGTGCAAAATATAAACATAACAATTTATTTAGCGCGTTAATCAAAACAACAAGTAATAATTGATGGCTTATTTGCACTATTTCCAACTTTTCCAAAGTCTTAATTGCAGTTTTTTATAAATAAAGACAAAAAAACTCGAAAACATAAAAACCTCACTCAATTTATTTTTTTCCCTAAATGTTTGTGTGCCCTTCGAGAAGTATAAAGTAGGCCCGTGTTGTGCAGTGAAGCCCAATTGGAAGCCCTTTCTCTCACAGACAGAATGATGCCATAATTACAAGTGTCATGCTGTGTAATTAGTTCGTATTCCCCTAGTCGATCTAACTTGACAATTTTTATGCAATGATTTAGGCTTATTATCCCAGGCAGAGAATCCCATTAAGCCCTCTGATACACGAGACAGTTCCGCCACTTTTCTCTCTCTAGGTTAAAATTTTTTTTCTGAAGGTTAAAATTTATGCCTTTTGCTCGTACAATTGTCGTATTTATAGGTTTTTATATTGGGTGGAGTGCTGCAGTGCTTTTTAATTCAACACCACGAAGAATGAGTGTGTGGAAAATAGTTGGAAAAAAAGAAAAGGAAAAAAACAATTAAGTGGTTTTAATCGATCAAAAAGATGAGCAAATGAATGAGTCTACGAATGGTTTATGGACCAATTGCTCAAATTCTTAATGAGAGGGAACATCAAGGGATTTCGAGACTCGTTAGTATAGACGAGATCTGCGTTATGCTAATTAAAAAGGAAATAAGGAATTTGTACGTTATTATCGTTTATTCAAATTTGCCTTAATTATTCTGGAAAGATGATGATTTATTACGAGATTGTTTTGGCTTCGTTTTATTTTTTCAGGAAATTACGGTTTAAGAATGTTTATGAGGGCCGAAAGGGGGAAAAGGAAAAAAAATCACCTCCGTTTTCTATGGTATTTATGGTCATTCATCTTGTGTCCGGCAAAGTTGTTTTATATAGCACAAAATGAACAATTAAAGAGCGCCCCAGAATCGCCAAACGCACAGGAAATCACCGACTTGGCTCATGCATCATCGTGGGGGGAAAAAGAAGAACGCAGAATGGGGGGGAAGAAGCAGAGGGATATTTAGAGTGGTGGAATGATAGAAACCTTATTACACCGAATTTCCTAAATATAACTGCCCTATATGTCAGTCATTTAAAATTATTTATAGAAACAATAACCGTTAATAAAAATAAACTTCAATTTAATAATTGCTTTAAACTATTTTCTCCATTATTATTTTATTTTACTATTTCGTTATAACGAGGTCGTAGTAACTGCATGGGCGATGCAATTTTAACGAGCAATAAAATGAACGATGCCACTAAAGAAAAATAATTTTTTTATATCACGAAAATAAAAAATATTTCTTCTACGATTAATTCGTCTACGCACAATAGCAGAAAAATATATCGTGGTAATTCGCTCGTGTGTTATATGCCCAGTTAAAGGAAACGATGGGACTCTTCGAGCAAAGTCAACTGACCCATAACTTGGTAATGATACCCAATAAACCCAACCAGAGCAGGCGAGCGGAAGTGACCGGTCACGAGACCCGGAAATGACGCTTTAGAATGAGATCTTTGCTTCCCCGGAAAAGACATACTATCCGTAAAAGGGAGGGAGACATCCTACGTTTCCCTTTCTTCGCTTTCGTTAAGGTCGCTTGGCTGGAGTATAATTGGTTTCCATAGCGAGTAATTAATCCATCAACAATCAACAATATTTTCAACAAGATTTATTTCTCTCCTTTTATCTTTGTTTTTATTTTTATTTTCACGTTTTTTTTAATTTTTATTTTAAAAATGCAGATTTTGATTTAATTTATGCTTATCAGCTTTAAACTTGTTTGTTTTTTTCTCCTAAAGTGTAGGGGGTAAGAGAACCTGCTTGGACAATTAATTTCTTGTTTGTTTAACTTCACTTTTCAAACCATAGGGGGTGTCTATCTCCACCTTCTCCCCTGTATTCTTGTTTTCTCCTCACTTAAGTCTTTCTTCTTTTTTTTTATCTCACCTTTCACTGACCCACAGCAAAGGCGAATGTACTATTAATAGATTTTTTTCTAGAGTTTCTTCTTTCAAAGTTTTTTTTTATAGCTTTAAAGCAAGTTATAACATATTTTAAACTAGGGGAAGGGAAATGTTAAATCCATATCGAAAAGAAAAGTGAACTGCATTTTCATCACCCCATTATTTTTCTCATTCTTTCTTCCAATTCCAGTAGACGGTTGCTATGGATACCAGTACCGAGTGACCGATGGTTTCCGGCAGAGCTGTAGGCCGGGACCATGGCGCCACAGACACTTCCTTGGAGCTCCCTGGCATAATTTATTGACCGTTTATGTGTGCGAGCGGGAAAGAGAGAGAATTTTGGGTGGACATAAATATGGGAAAGAGAAAGTGGCGCCTGCTTGGTGATGGGGGTGGGGGTTTTACCCGGCAGGCAATGGGGAGGAGACGACAACCGAGGGAAGGGGAAGCAAGGCACGGATCTTGACCAACCCAACTGACCAGTGACGCCAGCGCGTCTCGGCCAATGCAATTCCTGCCGTCAGAGAGAGCCATAAGGTGATTTATGAATGAGCAAAAAACCCAACATCAGCAATCTAGGTTTGATGAGGGGGTCAGCGAAAAAAAAAAAGAAAAAAAAATTGGTTACAGATAAAGGGGAGGCCGAAGGTGGGATAAGAACACCCGAAGCATTATTAAATAAGACCAAAGTTGGTGTGCAACAATTTACACCTACCTTTAAGAGTGGTCTAAGTAGATAAATGTGTGTATATTAGCCAGGTGGCAAGCGCGAGCGCCATCCTAGTTCACCCCTATGGGGTTGGCGCGTGCTTCACGGCATCCCTCACCCCCCCATTTCCATCAGCTCAACACCCCCACACAACGAGTGGCCAGCACGTGCCCCCTCTCACTTCTCCCTAAAACCCCGCAGCTGGCAGCTTCTACACAGATATCTCTTCCTCTTTTTTTTCCTGTCCATATTTTTGGCGGTCTCTTTCAATTCCCAGAGGATGGACTCGACACATAAGTCTTTGAGTGTGAGTGTTATGAGAGAGGAAGACTGAAGAGGTGGGGAAGGTCATCATCACCTGAACACGTCTTGAAAATTGACGAGAATTTTCAGCAGCTATAGCTGTCATAAGTAATCCAATATTTCACTATGAAGTTGCACATTTTTATAGTTTTTTTTATTGCTTTCTCTACATGTGTTCGTGTGTTTTGACATACCCAACACTCGTTTTCACTTACGCTAATAACTATATTTAAAAAATGAATTATTGAATGATGATTTTTATGTTTCTGCGAAACGATTTTAGAAGAATTTTTTTCCTTCCTGTAAAAATGGTGAAGTGCAGTGATTGAAAATTTTTTCCAAAAATAACTTTTTGTAAAGTGCAGTTGTCCATGGATGTTTTCTCAAGGGGAATTTGATGTCCCCTCGGATATTGCCCTCGTAAGTTTTTTTGGGCCACATGGTAAATGGGCAGCGGATCATAATTTTTCGTTTGAAGGAAGTTTGTGCAAAAAAAGCCATGTGTCAATATGCATTCCAGCTGGCCGCCATTACTTGTTCTGGACATAGTAATGCTGGGTAGGTGGGGACGAAGACATCACCTCATCACATGGATGAAACAAATATGAGGGAAGGGAGACAGGAGACAAACGCAGCAGAATGGATGTAAGATGTTGCGAACAGCTGACAAGGGAGGACTAACGTCATTTTGCTTGTGTGAGGAATTTTAGTCGAGTGACTCAGTATCCATGTGTGACCAGCGAGCAATGGAGCACGAGTTATTACGGGCCAACATGTCTTGCTTTTATGTTCCAAATACAACTCTGGGTGTTAATAGACGTTAGTTGCACTCTTGTCCCTTGACGATTAAATGCCGTAAATACAGATGATTGGTAGATGGGCTACCCTTTATTAATTCTATTGTCCTGGCATGACTGCTTCCTAATATCACTTAATTGATTGATGAGTAATAACTAGCACACGGTGTGCGTGATGACAGAAACAAGTTTGAGTGATCACAACTTGAAATTAGGTTCTGCTCGTATGGCTAAATTTGGCTCCAACGTTCTTTTCGTTTATATAATATTTGGGAATTTCTAGTAATTTTCTATATTCTTTTCTTCTTTTTATTCCGATATTACTATGTAGAATGGAAAATATATTTCTTTTCAATTTTCTGCGGTTTCACTATTTTTTCTTTTTTTTAAAAAAAAAAATAAAATTTGCATATTCTTTAATTGATGCAACCCGAACTCATTTAATTTTGATAATCAGCCCCATAATTCACTGCACCACGGTTCCATAATCCGATTGAAATCCTTTGATTACTGGCCAAAGTGTACGCTGGGTTGCGCATCATTGTCACATGACTTGTCACTTGAACCAACCTCAGATTTATTGACGATAATATGGTGAAGCGTGATTGTTGAATTAATGTGTCATGACATGAAGTTAAAAAAAAAGTAAAATCGATAAAACTGAAAAATTTATATCCCTCAGCATACTTGAATTGAAATTATTTTTAATTTCATTAATTAAACGCATTGAATTTATCAAC
This sequence comes from Geophilus flavus, assembly GCA_034695885.1. Taxonomy (NCBI): domain Eukaryota; kingdom Metazoa; phylum Arthropoda; class Chilopoda; order Geophilomorpha; family Geophilidae; genus Geophilus; species Geophilus flavus. The sequence goes on from JAQFZO010000048.1 coordinate 46,416, forward strand.
TATTTGCACTACACACATGCGCCGATCAAAGCGTATTTAATACGATAATTAGAGTGGTCGCTCTTAGCGTACAATTTCGTACTTGTGCCTCTTTCTCACACCCCCCCCATTCATTCATATGTGGTGGTCACGTGGCGCTTTCGAACGAGAAATATGACGTCATCATAAACGGGACCGGAGATTGGCACGGCACGGCGCGCGCGCGTTATGACACAATAGGCCCGCAAATTGAAACAGGGACCTTGGGTCGAAGGGGGCGACACGAGGGAAAAGTTGGCATCCATAAATCACGCGTTCCTCCTCCTCCTCCCCCTCTCCATCACCTCCCCATGATAGCGCTGCTCCATTTATTAATATGGATAAGGAGACAGCACAATTTATCCATTGTGGACCCTTCGATTTGGACGAACGCGGAAGCCAAGTCAGCGCCATGCCACTCGATAAAACTCCGCCCATGTGTTGGAGGGGGTCTCCACGATTTATCTGCTTTTCACAATCCACATAACACGGAGGAAAATATTTTAGGTCGCCAGTGCATGTGATACATGGCACATGCGGAGATTACGCTTAGGTGTCGATTCCTCCACCCCTGAATGCTGGGTTGCCACTTCTTTTGTGTCGAATGACCCGAAAAATTACCGGAATGACCATAGGTCAGTTGGTGAAGGACCACTTCTGTGCTTCTCCCTTCTCAAAATTCTCCCTCTCTTAACTACCTCTCGATTTTTTTCTTTTTTTGATAAAATAAAGGAAATCAAAACTTTTTCTAGTTTCCGGGCTGACAACGTTTTAAAATTTGGTATTAAAACTTACCTGTGTTGAAGAGATGTTACTCGTATCATAAAATCCTTTTACCGTCGTGACAGTTAATTTTTTTAAATTGATGTCAATTTAGGGTTAAAATTTGGAAGAAAAAAAAATTGGAAGTTGGATAATTTAGAAAAATTTTCAACAAATTTTGACATGATAAATAAAAACTATCCCAATCGACAGAAGTTGATATTTCTTTTAGCTGGCTTATAGTAAAGTAGAACCCCTCCGGGCGAGTAGTTGGTGGCCTCCGCCCGAAGGCAGTGGCTTCCGCGTGGGCTTTTGGCTTACACAGCAGCAGCAGGCAAAGGAAGCAGCAAGGTCACCCGGGCACTGCCGAACGCACATTATGCACTGGTGGGACCTGCACTCGCGCCTAATCGCTGACGTCGGTCCTCCTCCTTCCACCCCCACACCCCACCCACCTTTTCCCAATCATTAGACTGGCTGCAGAGACCACCCCCTTCCTCCCTTTTCTTCGATCTCCTCCTATAAAACGAGAGGAGCACATGCTAAAGAAAGAGAAAAAAAAAGAGGGGAAAAAAAATCGAGATTCCAATTGAAGTGTGTCTGTTTTAAAACCGACATGGTGAAAATTTGTAAGAAGTTGATAGTTAGTGCAAGTATGCTTAATCGATTTCGGCGATTTGATTTGAATAGAAATATTTGATATTGACATTTTTTTTTATCAGTTGATAATTTTTTTTGATTATTTAGAGTAGGTGAATTAATTAATTTTTTTTTAATTTTCTTTTTTGCTTATGAACCGAGTACTTGTGCTTCTGTTGAAGCTTTTGTCCATTTTTGTATATTGCTACTGCATAATGAATTGTTTTTAAAAAAAAAAACAATGCATTATTAATTCAGATATTCAATTTAACTAATCATATTGATGGGTCAGTTTACACTATTTATCATATCAGGATTTTTTGACCGCGTGACGATAGGGGTGAATATGAAGTTTTTATTGGTCATACAAGAGATAGTAAAGAAATTTGGAATTCACCAAAGGGGTTGAGGATTATAAATAAAGAGATAATAGGCAAAAGGTCATTCATTTCTGTGTTAAAAACGGTTCATGTATGACCTGTCAATTTTTTTTCCAACCCATCGGTCCAGTAAATCTGATCTTGCTGGTAAGTTTTTCTGTATACAGAATATATTTCTACAAAAATCATATCCGTATGAGTTGCTTTCATCTCTCACAGCTCACATATACATTACTCAAAACATTTGATACACAAAATCAAATTTATATTTATTTCAAGTAAAAAATATAATTAATAGTTTGATTATAATTCATACTTAAAAAGCATATTCATAACCTAAATTAAATTAAATATTGAATATTCATATCTAAATAATGTGTTTGTTGTGTGACGTCACGTGTTTTTAGCGTCTTCCTTGTCCCCTGTAAATGCGAAGTGGCGCCATTCCTAACTATTTGAAGATTTTTTTCCTCCCCTCTGTTCACATTCAGCCCCCTACTTCGTCGCGTAGTGGTGGTGCCAAATCGCACGTGCGACCAACATAAACGGAGGGTCACCCGAACATGCGCCGTAACATGACCGAAAACTCCGTTCTAAGTTTACGGTTAAACGTTTTATCATATGAATATCGGAAATTTATTATTTTTTAAGAAATCCCCCTAATATAGTACCTCATATTTTATTTAAAAATTAAAAAATGAATATCAATTAGTATAAAAAAATTTTTATAGATTAATTAGTTTTATATGCAAATGCAATAAATGTTAAATGGTAATAAATATATTGCTATTTATTTACATTTCGAATAAAGAGATGGAAAAAAAATTCTCACCGATAAAAAAATTGGTCATAGTGGACGATGGTCAAGCTCAAGCATTGGAGAATTTTTTCTTTTAGTTTTTTAGGGCTCCTCCTCCTGTGCCCCTTTGATACTCGCCCCCACCTCCTTACCCTTCCCGATTCCCCTGCGGCGATTCATAAGCGTAGTATTCGTCATAGCGCGTGCTTGCGCTGTTCACGAACACAGGGCGGGCGCCTCCTTCGCTGATCCCTCCTCCAGGAGGCGCCCGTTGGCTTTGCGAGCTGCAGCGAGTGCAGAAAGAACGAGTGAGCGTGTGGCAACAGCCAGCACCAGCGAGCAGCGTGGGGCCACGCAACTAACAGCACCAGCAACTCCACCGGGCGGCCGTCAGCACAGTCACTGGGCTGCGAACCATCAACACGGGGCGCCGGCGATGGGCGCGTGTGGGGCCCGGCTGATGTAGGACGTAGCGGCGGCCGCTAGTCATTGAGCGCAAGTAACAGCATTGTCAAGTCAAAACTGCGGTATTCGGGCGTATGTTTTTGCCGAGTCATGTATCGTCGCACGGGATGGATTGAGTGAGTGAGTGAAAGGAGATAGACAGACAGTCAGACTGGCAGGCAGAAGGACAGGAGGAGAGTAGCAGCGGCAAGCAGCGGCATAATCGTGAAGGTGCGCGGACCCAATCAAAACGACGCCGGCAATTTGATTATGATAATCGCAATGCATTATTGATAATCATAATTGTGACATGCGCAGTGTAGTGCGGCGTGTATAAATTAAGAGGAGAGAGTGAGTGGGAGAGGGGCCCACCAACAAGCGAGAAGCAACACACATCACACACAAACGCACACACACAGAGAGAGAGAGAAAAAATTTTTCCGTCATCATCCGACCGACCGTCTTTTTTTTTTTTCCCTCGTTTTTTTCGTTTTTTTTTCCGTTTAAGAATGGGGGCGGG
>JAQFZO010000049.1:0-49888 GCA_034695885.1 Geophilus flavus
CTCACTTCAAATACACTTCGCCAGACTTTAACGTGAAACTCAACCCAAACCAAGTGCAAATTCCAATAGACATGCATAATGATGCAATAACTGTTACCACGGCAGAAAAAGCCATCCCCAATTTGGATTTTACCAGTTCTATTTTTCCTTTTTATTAAAAAAAAATTAAAAATTAAAAAAATAATGATTTCAAGGTCATATAGTGAGCGTAAACAAAAAAACAACTCACGGACAGAGAAGTAAATGTAGAAAAACAAAATAACGTAAGTGACAAGCAAGGGAATGAATTCAATTAAATTGCTTTGATCATGAAAATAAACATGAGTAATGTTTCCTCCAGTTACAGGTTCTTGTTTAGATACCGAATATCTAGACTGTAGACGCAACCGTAAACCTTCGGCAAAACTGTAAAAAATATGAAATAAAATGTAAAAATAGAAAATAATTAACATTTTTTAATTGTTAATTTACTTGGCATCATATTTCTCCATAACGAGAGTTATTGCGTACATGAAAACCGATGCTTGCTTTCCATTTAATGATTTGTTAATTACCATCGAATTCCATGGTACCCCAAATAAAATATCTGAAAAAAAAAATGTAAATTTTGTTATAAAGTTTTCATGACAATAAATTATTTAAAAAAATTCCATGCTTAGTTTCAAGACAAATGTTTGTAACCTTAAATAGCTCATCCTGTAGTTTAACTTAAATTTTTATTAAACTTAATTATATCAGAATTTAATCAGGGAAATTCTATATTTAGTTTGTTTCCAACGTAACAGATTGAATGTTTCACATTCATACATTCACTATTGATTCTACGGCCAAAAAAAAGTAAATAAAACATGTTGTGTATGTCAAAAATAGAAGAAAATTAACTTCATTCCAAAGCCAAAAAACTATTTTAAGGTAACATTATTTTAAAAAACCAAAGCAAAAATGTGTCACGTTCGTTCGAACGCCTGAATCAAATCATTTTTTTTTTATTAACCAACTGAATGGCAATTAATTAAAATGATTTCTCTGAATTCTGACCTTTCAAAAGTGGATTCTCCTTGAAATTATTCCCTTCAAACAATCTCTTGCCTGCATCTTTATCACTCAGTAATCTGATTAACAAAATATTTTAAAAATAAAAAAAAGAGAGGAAAAAAATGTAACATCGATCCGACCCATTTAATTGCATTGAAAAATAATTGCTTCAAAATTAATTGACATTTCTTTACGTATTAATGTCTTGGTTCCACAGATTAGCCGGAGATAAAATGAGGCATCCGTAACGAGGCAAAATGCCAGCTGATATTTTTTGATGAACACTTTCGGTTACGTGCAAACACACATCGTCCAAGGTTACTACTGAGTGACTATAAAAAAAATAGAAATATTAAATTTTATTGGTAATTATTGCGTCCAATGTATTTTAACGTACTTTGTTACGAGTTGGTAATTTCTTATGGTTTCTATAACGTCGAATAGCTGTTTGAATGCTGATTGTATGTATGAATCGACAGGTAATGTTGGATTTGGAGGGATCGTGGCCGTTTTTATGATGATTTGTAAAATGTAGGCAACGGGCGGACTTTGAAACTGAAAAAAAAATTATAATTACATTATATTTTTAAAAATAAGGGTTTTTTGATTTGTTTTTCTAAGTCCTTGAATTATTTTGTCTTTAAAAAATTGGTTTTGTTCATATTTTATATGCCAGTTGGAAAGTTAATTTGACTAATGATCGACATAATGCTGGTTTAGCAATAAAATACGAGTAAAACCTGTGCATATTTTGACTCATATTCGTGTTTCACGCTACTTAAAACCGGAAAATGTCATAAATCGCGATTAAATTTACCCATTTTGGTATCGGAATATCCGTAGATCCTGGTTGACTATCGTTTACAGACAATTTGTACTGATCAATCGGCGTTACATGTTCCTCCGGTGAATTGCCAGGAAGACTAAGATGAAGCAATGGACAGCTATGAAAATAAAAACAAATTAAGTTATGAATTTTCTTATCAATTAAAATCTCGCTTAGCAACAATATTCAACGGCCCAATTTGCGGCTTAACGATAACATTGCCTCACAAGTTAATGCCCTGAAAATACTTGCCAAACGTGTCACAATTTTATTCGATAAAATTTGGCATTTACGAAATTAATTTTTTTTTTAATGAAAATGTGTTTACCAGCAAAGAATGATTATGAAGCAGGCAAAACAGATGACGGGGATGGGATGGCTGGAGCAAAACAAGCCATGACTGTAGTAAATCTTCTCAATTTTTTCTGGAATGGCAAAAAATCCGGTCTGTTGTTCATTTCTTTTAATCCCCATTTCATTAGGCCTCAAAGGTTGGATTTGGCCTGCGGGGAGATGGCATTCTTTTTCATGTCATTCTCTGGAGGTAGAAATTAGACCTGGACAAAAGAAAATGAGTTTCATTAGGATTTGTTTACAAAATGTTTTTTCTCAAAAAAAATAAGAAAATTCACGTCCGATTACTGAGGAAACGTAGTAATGTAATGCTAATCTATGATTAGATTGTTTTCGTTCGGAGACATGATGGAAATGTTGTTCTTAACGTACCAAAACAGAAATTTTCCAATGTTTTTTTCGTGAGAAATATCCTTGAGTCGTTTTGTATAAATTGACTCACGTTGCTGAATGTAGATCGTATTCTTTTTACGGCGTACGAAGCTTAATACTCCATTCGACCACACGACACGACATGGAAAACCATGGTAAACAGCGCCACGATCTGATTAGCGTTAAAACCCCGAAGTTTCGAATGACGCAAGTACATTGCATCATTGCTCACTCGTTCCCGCCCATTTAGTCAACCTCTGTATTTATCTCGAAGATTCACATGAAAAATAAAAAGTAGAGATTTTGGACAAAAACAAACAAACTTGTTTTGATGGTTTTAATCAAGTTCGATAAAAACTCATACGTTTTCATCAATTTTATGATGTTTATTGAAGGAAATGTGTTTTTTCCCTTTATTACCGTCTGTTCGCAAGGCGAATGAGCCGATTCTTGGGCATGTCAACATTGTCATTTCAAGGTCATGGCTCATTCACATGCGCGGACGCCCAATCTTCCGATCAAAATACACCGAAATCCCTTTAATTAAGGATCTGACTTGAATAAACATTTTCATTAAAAATGACGAAGCACAAATATTAAATGATAAAATAATATACAGTAATTGAAATCTGAGTAAGAGAAAAACTTTATACTTTTCCAGCAATTTAAAATTTTTATTTTTAGATTAGAAAATTTCTAAGTTTCCTTAGTAACAAAAAAGAGATTCATTAAATAAAATGTTTATTTATAAAACCACGATAGCACTTTTCGAGTAGGAGTTAATGGGCTTGATTACACATGCCACAGAGTAATTTCGATTTACTATGTTTGCTTTTCTACACAACCAGTTCTATTCTTGTAATCACTTCTTTGAAACAATTTATACGCTAGTTGCAATACTTTAGTTTATCCTCTTCAACACTGCGTCAATACTGTCTGTAGACATGTGAGTCCGCAGTGTAATAAAGACAAATTATATATATCTATGAGAGTGAGGAAAGGGAAAAAAGCCATTCCATTACACCAGTGTCATTCAAGAAAAGCTGAGGAAACAGTTTTGGTGTGGCACAGCACCTTGCTCGTCTTTCTCTTTCTCTCCTTTGAAACCGAGCAATTTCGTGTTAGAAAAGTTACTTTTCTTCCTTCCTCGTGTCAACAGCTCGTGATGTTAATCAATGAGTAAACCTCAACACTTTTTCCATTCACAATGATTGCGTGACATTTTCAAGGCCGACCATATTGGATTTACCATTTTCATTAACTATTTAAACCGCCTTTCTAACTGTCTTACTTTAATTCACATCAGACATCACCCCATGATTTTTAAAAAATATGTTTAAAAAAATTTTTGTTTCAAGATTTATCTCTTCAGGTCATTTTCGAAATCTTTTACTGCTTTTTTAAAAAGAAATAAAAAAAATCTTATCGACAAATAAAATTTCCTTTTTCTTATTGCATTTTAGATACAAAATGGGATAAAAATGTCAAGTTTATAAAGCCATAAATCGTCACTAGACGAGTATTAAGTAGAGGCGTCTTTGTCGACATGCGGAATGACGCATAGTGCCAAGGGGATTTCGCTCTCCCCCCTGTCAGATGTGTGGGCAGGAGAAAGAGGGAGGAAAGAGAGAGAAAGAGGAAATATTGACAGCTATAAAAACTACCGATGAACGTGCACTCTCGCCAGCAGAGAAAAAGTGAGGTCGTTACGCAATCAGCAGCTTGCTAAGTCCCTTTTTTCCTATCCTAACAGAACACAAGGACGTCCTCTGGAGACCAATCAAGTTGACGAGGCTTAATGTAGCTAAATTGAGAATTTACCCGACACGTCTGCAATTGAAAATAAGGCCAACATAAATCACCCTTTTTTCCTCTATTTTTTGTCTCTTTACCTTCAGTATAAACTAGAAATAAATCAGCGAATCATTTCAATTTCAAATTCGCAACATCATTTCAAATTCCATGCAGTGAAGCCCAACTGACGAACTGCAGGCGGAGCTTTTTTTTTTTTTTTTTTATCTTTTTCATTCCGTGGTTTCATAAATAAAACATTCCGCTTGAAATTTCCGCATATAAGAAACGTCAACTGATAAAAATTAATTACTATTAATGCAAAAAAAAATTTAAAAAAATAATAACAATACTAAAAAAAAAAAATTCCAGACAAAATGCTGGGGGGTTATCGACCTTCGCACGCGCCTGTGTCGGGTGCGGGTGTACGAACAGGGGCACTAACGGAACTCCCGGCTGCCATGGAAACGGAGGTTGGTGTGTGATGACATCAACGGGGCGTGCGCAGTGCGACTGCTGAAACGTTCCGATCGATCGGCCTCCATTTTCTGCGGACAAGTCGCCGAGAACAGATCGAGTGAGTAGTCGGTGGTTTTTCGCGAATGCCAGTCGTGAGCGAAACGATCGTGAGCGGTGACGTCGAGCATGTGAACCTTTGACCAACCCTCACCCGACCGCCGGGATATCTTCCCTCGGATTCTCCTTCTTGGCCCGCCTCGGCCGCCATTGCAATTGGTCGACGTTCGCCACCTTCGTCTCGGCCGCTGCGATGGGCACTGTGTTGAGTTTTTCGCCGCGCGATCGCAAACCCCTGTACGGGGACTGTGCGCTCAACAACTCCTTCAACTACGAGCAGCTCAACAATGCCAAGAACAAGGAAAAGACGGAGAAGGCGTTAGCGGCCGAAGTGAAGACCAACATAAACAACAACAATAACAACAACAACAGTAGTGGTGGTGGCGACAAGACGTTCAAAAAAACACTCGCTCTTCATCAACGCACTCAGTTGGAAACGGTTCAGTGCAGCGACGAAAAAGAAACAAGACAAAACTAGCAACGTGCGATCGCAAAATGCTCGACAACCTCTGGATTGCCTGCAGCCTTTCGTAGATAACAAGAAGAACATCCAAAAGTCGGTCTCTTGTTACAACCTAAAGACGACCGTCTTGAATTCTCTTGATGTCTCCATAAAGAACAACAACAATGTCGAGATCAAACCGTCGGCCAAAGTTGCGCCAGCCATCATCAAGTCGCCGCTGGGCATCAGCCCCACCAAGAAGACCGTCATCCAAGCGTCCACCTCGGAGTTGCTCAAGTGTCTGGGCGAGTTCCTGTACCGTCGATGCGCTCGCCTCACCGTGTTTCAGCCGAGCGACGCGGTCATGTGGTTGCGAACTGTGGATCGCGCGCTCCTTCTACAAGGATGGCAAGACGTGGCCTTCATCAACCCGGCCAATGTGGTCTTCGTCTACATGTTGGTGCGCGAATTGGTGCAAGAGGACGAGGTGGCGAACGAGCACGAGTTGCAAGCCATCGTGCTCACCTGCCTCTACCTGAGTTATTCGTACATGGGCAACGAGATTTCGTACCCGCTCAAACCGTTTCTCGTTGAAGACAATAAGGAGAAGTTCTGGGATCGGTGCATTCTCATCATCAATTTGCTGAGCGGCAAAATGCTCCGCATAAACAGCGAGCCTTCTTTCTTTACCGAAGTGTTCAAGGAACTCAAGGGTTGTATACCAGCGTCCGCCTGACCAATTCAGCGCTTTAGGAACAGCTGCCGAACTCTTCGTGCACGTTTAGCGCCCATAGGACTAATTTCTCAAGTGTAGAATCGAATTGCATTTGCATTTTTGCACTGTATAAATTGGATTGAGTTTGAGTTTTTCAGTTTCAGATTCAGGTTGTGTCTGTGTGTGGAATGGATGGGAGTTGATGATGATGATGATGATGATGGGTTTTACTCGTAAGTACATAAAAATACATGTAAAGTTGAGTATAAATCTTGTATGCTCAAATTCCTGCGGACGAAGATACTTAATATGGTGTAGAATTAATCGTTTTTAGGGTTAAAACCGTTGAATTGGCATGTGTTTACGTTTTAATTCATTCATTTGATGAAGTAAAAGTGTTGAAAAATGTCACACAAACATTGGAATTTCCTTTAGATGCATTAGTTTGAAAAAAAATTGGATGTTTTTTAAATTTTCCCATTATATTCACACAACAAAATTTCCACTTCCGTTACCACCAACGCCATTGAAAAAATGTTTTCAATATTATTGTGCCAGTAAAACTGGTATTAATCAATTTTTGATCGTTTCCGTTTACTTACTCATTCGATTGATTTATTTATCTGTCTGTGTCGATATAGAAAATTTTATTTAACCTTTAAAACTGCGTTTGTTGCAATATTTAGTTCCTTGAAGCAGCTGGATTTATCCGTTTTGCTCACTGCAGTTCTTTTGATGTCGTCGTGATGGAGTATAAAAAAAAGAAGTAAAATTGCAATATGAATTAAGTGGAAAATAAAGCAAAACAAAGGCTCACTTTTAAGTTACTATAACATAAAAACTGTTCAAAAAAAGAAAAACTTAAAAAAAAATGTTATAGTCATGTATCAGTCCCAGTTTAGCTACGTATTTATTAAAAAACTAATTGTATATGCGTAAAATATTTAAAAATTAAAAAGACAAATGTGCTGTAAAAATCATAATACTTATCTTAAATCAAATTTTGTCGTTGTGAAATCCCCCGAAACAAATTGTTTTCATTCCTCTACGTTTACTGTAAATATTACCTAATTAATTCTCGTTTAGATGAGATTACAACAACATAAGGATGAGTGTGTACACTCTAGTCAATTTTATTCCGATAGCAAAGATGGCGGTCGCTACTGTGCGACCCCCTCCTTGCATTGGGCGTTCTCCCTCCACACATTTCGCGTATCGATTGCCGTCTCGCTGAAGCCCCTGCCCGGGCCTTATCTGCATCGATCGACGTTTCGTTTAGTCTGACAGTTGGTGTTTGTGACAACTGCATCCCATTCATTCCGATGATTACAAATGCAAATTTTTTGTATAATAAAACGAATGCCGATTTTATATAGTGCCCTAATTCATTTTATCTTTAAATCATTTTACTATTATTTCTTTTATTTTTATTTTCTTTTTACATAAAATGCAAAACCTCTCTCGAATCTCTTGTTTTTAATTAAATTTTTTTATGATCCTTTTGTAGATTTTGGTTGCCCATATGATGTTATTTAAACGATTTAGGTAAGGTGGGTGAAGTAAAATGTTGAAAGTATGCATTTGTTCCTCTTAAATTCAATTGTTTGAATCCATAAAATAAAAAGAATCTCTTAAACTTGATTTGAAAACTGACATTTTGTATATATACATATATTTCAAAGAGATTTAAAAGAAACAAAACAAACTTGGTACAGTGCTTTGTATTTTCATACCAGTTTTATTCATCGATGATAATAATAATCTTGTTGTCGGATTTCAATGATGAAAAATGATAATTCAAAGAATCAAGTTTTGATTTTAATGGTTTGTTATCGAAAATTGGGGCGAGGCAATTTACCAGGAGTAGCAAAAGAAAAAAAATGTTTTTCATTAGTTTTAAAAGCAAAGTCAAAGTAAAAGAGACAGATAAGACAAATATGTTTGTTCGGTTTATAACTCTATAGTAAATAGTTTGTTGTTTTTGTTTTTTCTTCCATTATAAAAGCTATGATCTCAATAAAAAAACTATGACGTCATACTTTTTTTGTTTTCTCTCGAAAATAATACAAAAGCACGTTTTCATTGTATAACATCATTTCAAACATTTCAAACATGGATGTATAACGTAGATTTCTGATTTTTAATTTCATTTCTTTTTTACACGTTTGGTTTCAAATTTTCTGGATGTAAATAAAAGAACATTACAAATAAACATCATTAAAAAGTGATTGGTGATTCAAAATCATGGCTTCGACAGCGGACGAAAATGAATCTTGCTGGTACAGAGGATGGAAGTGGTACAAAATGACCGATGGTAAGAGATAAACGTATTTTTTGGCGTTTTATTGAGAAGAATGTTTACATTGTGGGCAAATTGCAGACACGTGTCGAAAACAGAACCCATTAGTCGAGTCGTTGCTGTGCAAAAGCAGCGAGGAACCAAAACACCCGATTCCGGCCTGCGAGCAGTTGAAACCGACGGTTTTACCGGTGATTCACATTGGCTGGAATCCGCGTACCTGGAAAATGAAATTTAGCATCAAGAGAGAACGCTTCTGATCATCCAGCATCCCCTTCGGGGAAAAAATGTACTCAGCAATTCGCCTCACGACCCTCGTATGAATTATTGAACTCGTCACCATATCGCAAATTATAAATGTAAATAAAAATTATCATTTTCATCACACGATGCCGCCTTAAATCAACACACATCGATTAGGAAACGTTAGTAAACGGTCTTTAGAGGAACACATTACTACAACCTCTTCCTGTGAAACCATCAAATAATAAACACAACATCTGTGAAATGGAAAATACGATGCGGTGTGTTGTGGAAAATCGATAATGAACTAACACACACATCAGTATTGGCATTGGCAACCAGTCTTTATTTAATTTCTTCTCGTGTTTGGCTCTGTAAGACATGATTACGATTTTCCTTTCCTGCTAGAAAAAAAAAAAATTCCCTCCAAACCATGACTCTTTTGGTCAAAAAAAAAAAACTCCGCTTGAAGGTTGGCTTCTCTTTCAGTGCTCAAGAAAAACCTTTTGTCTCGCAAATTGTATTGACATTGGCTATACAGTACTGAAAAATTGATCGCATGTTAATGCAAACGTACTTAAAGTTTTACATTCTTAAGAAATTAAATTCGTTTTGTATGCAATTAGCCCACAGTGCGTATTAAGAGGTACAGTAGACATTTTTATCTTGTGGTCCGTGAAGTGGATACTCCCAGAGTTGCCTTAAAAATTGCATTTTCACTTCCATTATATTCCATTGTCTTCCTCCTGTGGGCACGTGTCCAAAACTTTACAATGAAAGAACAATTGTGTTACATTTCCTACTCCCTCGTCGACCCTTCACTCAAACCTTTTAGTTTCTTGTCTGCGAATACGAATCCAAAGTCAAGTGCAACGATTGCCGCAGATCGATACGGCTAAAGCAAGGCTAAGGCGAGAGAAAGAGAGAAGGGAGAGAGAAAAGTCGAAAGGGAAAGAAAAGTCCTTGAATTACCTGCAAATCTTTAGGTAAAGCACAAGGCCGAGTGAACTTTATTTCGAGCTTTTATGGTAAATCTCATTTTTTAATGCAAACTCGTAAAGATTTGCAGTCGTAAAAGTGTAATAGAATGAATTTGGCTTGTCGTCACAAAAATCCAGGGAATTGAAGCCAACTTGAATGGATTTTCTGTCGAGCGAAGCGAAACTGCCACACCTCGGGCGGCGCTCGGTTGTAGATTTCGGTAGGAACTGAAGTTCTGAAACGAATAGCAAAAAGAACTTTATCTTTTTCTTCCCTTCGATGCACACATAACGCAACTGAAGGAAAGCAAAGTCGACACGCGTGCAGAGTGCAAACTTGCTCGAGTTGCCCGTAGCAACTAATCGCAAATTAAATGTTCAGCTTCAAGATTTCTGCATCATAAGATCTGCCTTACGAGAAAATGAAAATGTATTGAACAATTTTTTTTTTTTTTATTAAATTTTTTTCCCGATCCATTTTCCCAATAATAAAATTATTGACGCCATTTTGGACGTTCTGTGCAGTTTTTAAATCACATATCGTGAGCTTATTAAATCAGATTTTGGTTAAGTTTTAAAGCTGAACATGTTGTCGCAAAGAGAAAATTGCTAATAGACAGGAGGCAACAGCTGTAAAATTCACATGCATGTGTAAATTAAGGTTTCTTTTTCTTTCTGCTTTTGTGCAACGGGCGTGGTTATTGCATTAAAAGTAACCTTTGGCCATCCACGAGACCCAAGTACATGTATGTCTGGTTGCCAAGATACAGCAGCAAAGTTGCAGAGATGGGCATAAATGACAATGTGAAGCCAGCGTGTTCTGAATCCAGATAAAGTGTTGAGATAAAAATAAATCCATGCATGTCTATATCTTGTTAAAATTCAAAAAATAAAAAAATGTTGAAATTGTGTGAATATTATTTTGTCATTAACTACAGATGAAAATGCAGTGAAATGTAAATATCTGCGTTGTTGTTTTGTGAACCCATTTTCCGATAATTTGTTTGTTTTATTGAGATTGTGTTAAATGAGAAACTAATTTTCAAATTCGAGATGAAATAATTTATTTCCATTATTAAAAACAAACAGAAAATAAAGAAAAATGAATTTAAAAAAAAATTTTAAGAGAAAACAAGTGTCAATCTTAAGGTAGAATTGACGGTTCCATAATACAAATCGTTTAAGTTTGTCGTTTTCATTACAGTTGAAATGATTAAATGTTGAACTAATACTAATATTAGTGATTGATATTAGAAATTCAATTTTCTTTTTCCTTTTTTTTTAAAAAAATTTAAATTTAAAACTAAAAAAAATTTTTTATTCATCAATAATGAATAATACCATTTTAAATTAAAACCTAAAATTTTATGCGACGATAACTTAATGTTACACTAAATAAAATAAAACTTCAAAAAGTATTTTTTCTTTTCTCAACCTAACTCACCGAAAAAAATTGATAAATTTATAAAAACTTGTAATTGGCTCATATTTACATGCCTGAATGAAAAAAAAGGTTACAACCCATAATTTTGCATCGCTTTCATTTCAAATTCCAAACAAAACACACATGAATAAGCAAAAATAATCAAGATAGAACCTCATCGACTCAATTTACTTTATTTCGTGCTTAGTGCACGAGCAGTAAAATCCATCAACTTGGACATTTTTTGTTATTAAAGGTCGACAAACTATTTCAAATTTTGTAACGTACAATTAATTTCAACTAAGTCAAATATCAAATCACTTTTATTTGTTTATTTATTTATTCTTTTATTATAATTTTCGTTCACACTTTGATCCAATGCAATGAAGGGGGAAACAACAAATTGCCGACCACGAAGTCGATAGGATTTTTATTATTTTTTTTATTATTTTTATTTTTCCTTTCTTACTAATCAACATTATTTGCTAGAGATAGTTAAGAAAGTTTCTTTGCCTTCTGGTACAGAGAATCGACCACTTTTCCCATATTTTGGATCGTTTCCAAAGCGCTTTCGTACGTTTTGTCAACAGGGGTGTCCTCGAATACGATTAAAACACCTTCGCCTTGATCAAGGATTCCTATGGAATTTCACAAATATAATAAATTTATAATAGTAAAGGAAAAATTTAGGATTTTTTAAATATACTTTACCATTAAATTTCTTATCAAGAATCATCTGAGAAAGTTTTTTCTCTACTTGATCCTAAAAAAAAATAAAAAAAAAAATTAATTAATGAATACATAAATCTAAAAGTTTGGATTAGTTTGAATGTGTAACTAGTTTTAATTATAATAAACAAAAGTGCATTATCCTGTTTAGGTCAGTCACGTTGTTCCGAGTACCACCCTCAATATATAAATTACTACCGGAACAACGGTTCACTGCCCACTTTCTGTTTATTTATTAAAAATAATTAAACTGGACTTACCATTGTTAAATGAATTGAACCGGAAATAAATTCAACCTGCAAGAGAGAAATAAATCAATTTTTATTTGAAAGAATAGTTACACGAACTGTATCTATAACGAAATAAAACGCTCTTCTTTAGCAAAAACCGTATCACACAGTCTCTTTAACAACTATTACGCTTTTCTTTCAGAGCTAGGCGAAATTCTTATCTGTGTTCATCTATCTTTGCAATAAATGAGCACGAATTGCTTTGCTAATTGCAACATTTTCCAAAACTCTAGTCTCTCTGGAGTTTGCTCATTTTAATTCTCGAGTTGTATAAGTTTAACTCGAGGCATTGCATCAGTTTTACAATAGATATCAGTTCGTTCGTCTCCATGCATTACACAAAAATAAAAATCGATTTAGACGAAGCCATTCTAAGTTAAAGCAATGATCGGGCTTATAAACTACTTCAGGGTCATGAAATATAATGCCGCACGAATCTGACCAATTTATGTCAAAACAACAACGCAAAATCGGATTTTGTATCAATTTTCGTTTGAATAACCACGAGGTTAATAGTTAATACGCGAAATTAATTTAAATAAATAAATAACTTTTCAAACCTGAACTCGTGAATAAGGTTCGATGATTCTGCATAGATTCTGTTCCAACATATTGTCATATAAAGTATCCAAATGAGCTCGAATGATTGGATCGTTAACAAGTTCCTTTTCATAAGTCTTCAATGTCTAAAAGTTAAAAAAATAATAAAAATCGATTAATAAAACATATCCGTGTAGTAAAACTAGGTTGTAATCACGACCAACCTTTTGAAAGTCTGCTAAAGATCGTTTATGGCTTGCTTGAGCTATACTTTTCATGGCTTCGATCTCGGAGCCTGCGTGCCGCAAGGCCAATTTTCCACTAACGATCGACTGAACGTCTTCGGGCCTATCGATTACCACAGAAATTAATATAAATCATTAAAAATTTAATTAAAAACAAACATTCCCTTACGTGTTTAACATAATCTTCGATAAAAGCATGTATTTCAAGGCAACCAAGGCTTTTGGACTATCGACAGAATCAAACCCTTCGAATGCTTCATAAAAATACGAATACGCAGTTTTAAAATCTTTTTCATCGGCTGCGTGCAAAATTCCTGTAAAATTTAATATGTAAATACGACGTCTATTTAATTCGTCACATTTTGTGACTCACCTGACTGTAAATCCAAAGATGCCTGTAATTTTGGAGGACAATATATTGCGTTTGCTGTTGTTCGAGCTGACGTTAATGCAGCTCTAAAAAAATAATGAAATAAAAATGTTAGAAATAATTATTATTACAGTAATTAAATGAGTAAGTGTACCTTGCTTTAGGTAAATTACTAAGTGCGTGGTAAGTCTTGCTTTCTAATAACTGTACTTCGACGAGTAGATTTTTATCATCCAGTTTTTTTAATTCTCGTAGTAATGCTGACCCTGGAATTTAAATTTAATTGTTTAATATTATGGATACAAATCCTTCAAATTTAAAAAAATCATTACCTAATTGCAATGCTTCTGTGTATTTTTCGGTATCATAATACAAGGATATCAACCTTGACTAGAAAAATAAATAATTTAATTAGAAATTTTACGTTAAAAAAATATATTTTTTTTGTTTCTTCTTCTACCTCTAACGACTGTCGGAGAAAAGTTCGTTTTTCCTGTTTTGCCCATTCGATACACTCTTTACACAATTCAACCTGTAATAAGCATAAAATAAGTACAACTAATTCTCACTTTTGCATAATTTATTCCTAATATTTACCTCAAATCCGGTTTTAGCGTCCATGTCCAGAAAAATGTCCACAAGAGCTCGTACTAATTTAGCCGCTTTGGCTTTACTTATCAAGCCCAGAAACGGGCGAGTATTTTTGATCAACTCGATAAGGTCTAAAATTAAAATTTAAAAAAAAAATAATTAAAAATCAACACAACACAAATCGATCACAAATTTCCAATCATTTCTTACCATTAGCACGTCCCATTTTCGATAAGACCTGCCCCAATTCCAAAATGCTCTGTTCCTTGATGCGAACAGTTTCTTCATCGTCGATCTCATCGTATGTGTGAACTAAAATATTTCAGAAACAAAAGAAAATGGGTTAGGAAATTTGCGCAAAGGTCAATGATATCTCACGGTTCAACAACTCACAATAAAGGTGTTCAAAGCAATAAACTTTACCTTCATTTTACTTATTTCCAACATTTATAAACCAAAAACTTAAATTAAAAAGCGATATTTCGACACACACCATGACTAAACACAAGTTGTAAATACAGATTGGCCCGTAGACAAAATTAATGTTGACAAAGTGTCGAGTTGAGGAATAAATTATTTGTTTTTCTAATTATTTTGCGGTATTATTTAAATTTTCTGCGTGAAATTTGGATCGGGGTGTTTGGGACGTAGTGTAGAATGAGTTTCGTATATGTATTTTGTTAAATGTTTTAATTTTATGACAGTTTTTGTGTTAAGCCTAATTCAGTGAGTCAGCCAATTTGAAATACACGGCAAAGTGACTTTTGGATTATGCCATGTCATTTTATGAAAACTACGACTCGGGTCGTGTAGATTGCCCAGTATATGGGTAAAAGTTGTCGTATTATTTCACTACACTTACCGATCTTGTTTAATATTTCAACTCCCGCTTGTTTATCCGTACTGGCAATGGCTTGTTGCGCGCGTTCTAACATCACCGCTGCCGCCATTTTGTTACATGTGCTCAATAATCAAGGCCGCTTGAAGCAGAAACAAGATACTGTTTTGTAAGAAAAAGTGGTGAAGAGAATAGTTTTATTCGTAAAATATTAGCGGAAAATGTTCCTCTCAAATATACTTAAAAAACTATTCGAATTTTACAATTTATTAATATTTATTTTCAAAATTTAAAACAAAAGATTTATATTTCATGTAGGAGGCTTTGGTGAAACAAATCCCAACTTTAGTTCACAAAATTGTCACCAGATAGCAAAATATTTGAAAACATTTCAATGAAATGACGTCAGACACCGCCATCCCATCATTTCTTTCGACTTTACTTCCGCTTTCACGGTAAATAAGAAAGAAAGTAATTTTGTTTATAAATCTAGGATTTTAAATTAGAAAATGTATTTTCCATCACGTGGAGGAGTTCGTGGCGGCCAAGATCAGTTTAACTGGGAGGACATCAAGACAGATAAATTCAGAGAAAATTATTTAGGTAATTTATGGAAAATTATTTTATGGAAAAAAACATTATTTTTACACTTTTATTATATTTAGGTCATTCTGTCAAAGCTCCAGTTGGAAGATGGCAAAAAGGAAAAGATCTCGCATGGTATTCGAGGGGAAAAAATGATCCACAATCGAGAAGTGAATCAATTGCCGCCTTAAAAAGAGCCGAAGAAGAGGCATTATCAGCTGCATTGTAAATATTTATCATTTTAACTGTCATAATTAACGTCTAAGTGTAATTTTTCATATGTTTTAGAGGTCACAGGCCTATTAAGAAAGACAATCATCAATTATCAAAGGATGAGATGGCTGAAGTACTTAAAAGAGGTCAGGTCGAAAGAAGTGGTTTGGAAATTGAAAGAATCGAAGGAATGGGTTACTCCGGGTATGAAATATATATTTCTTGTGACTAAAATATGAGAAAAAGTTTATTTATGATTTTTATTCACAGTGTTCGTGCAGGTGTCGCTCCAAAAGGTGGAGTAAATTTTCAAATCATGTCCGAGAGACCGGATAGCGATGAATCTGACAGCCAAGCACAGAGTTCAACGAAAAATACAACATATTCTGCAGTTACAAGGTCTATTTTAAATATTTAAAATTACGAGTTTTTATAAATATTTTTTCTTTAAATTTATAGTTCTAAGTCGGCGAAAGATGGTCACAGAAAATCTCCCAAACGGAAAAAAAGGAGTAAAAAGTCGCGCAAATCGTCTAAACACCACGCATCATCTGACGAAGATGATTCTTCCAGCGTAGAATTATCCAGAGTTCATGCAAAAGAAGATAAATCGAAACTACAACGAAAAGAATACAATAGAAGAGACAGATCCAGGAGTAATTCCCGTGACAGAAAACACAGACACGATAATGAGAAATACAGTACGAGTCGTAAAGGAAAATCGAAAAAGCGAAGACGGCGTCATTCGACGGACGAATCGAATTAATTTCGTTATACACTTTTATAAATAATTTTTCCCTTCCCAACTAAAGATTTCATTAAAAAATATATTTTATCTAAATTGTGCGGTTATTAAAAAACTTTTAACAATGACATAAAATTCCTTATCTTTTTTTGAATGGATTAAAAAACTTGTTTTTTTTTAAATTATATTAATTATACCGAGGGGAGTTTGAATGGAATATGTTGACAAAAGACTTCAAAATACCGCATTGCTGTGATTGATCAAAAAGTTAATAAACCATCAATATACCATTCATCAAACATTTCCCAATTTATCATTTGACATTTTTATCCAGAAAAAAAAAAAATTTAATATTAAAAAAAAATTTGAAAAATCATTAAGTCTTTTCTTGCCGCTTGTTTATCGTTACCTTAGCAACCAATAAAATCCCGGTTTCGGAAATTATTTTCAAATCTTCTAAAAATCTCAAGTTGAACATAGAAAATAAAAAAATAAAAATAAAATAAAAATCAATGCACGTTGATTAAACAAGAAAAAATAGATTTTTCAAGATGAACTTCTCTTGTTGAATCAAATCAACCAATTATCCATTGATATTGCAAAGGAACGTCAAATTATATTTACTTTTATTGCAGTCCAGTTTCAAGATACTCAAGGAATTAAGGAAGAATTGTTGCGAGATAATAAAAGGAGTAAATGCTATCTATAAAAAATATTTTTGTTGAAATTCCATTTTTCAGAATTCATACCCTTAAATCCATCCATGGCAATATAAAAAAAATTAAATCCTGTTTGTCGTTGAAATCCCTCCCTGAGGCGGCAGAGGTCGCTACCTGGCTCTAGGAAGCTAATCTCATGGTGCGCGCGCTTTTGGGAGTTGTGCCCACACACTCACTGCTCTGTCATTTAGTTTCTGCAGGCACAACATTCAACTCACTATCCGGCTGTCAAGTTCAAACGTATTTTCAGGAGCGCCACCAAACCAGGTAAGGCATTTACATCAAACACGTAATCATTTATATTTAAAAAAAAATTTTTTTTAATAATTAAATTATATAATCAACCAAAAAATAAATAAATAAATAAATAAATAAAAACATTTCTTTATTATTTACTATTAATTTGCTGTAAAATTTACTTCACAGTTAATTTGCTTGTTTATTTTTACTAAATAATAAATATACTTAGTGTTACCGGATTACCCCCATCCCCCCCACTCCCTATATCATTTCCGTTTCCTTAATAAAAAGCTCTGGCATATGTGTCACGACATAGTACTGTTATTATTTTCTTTTTTTTATCTTTAAGAAAATGAGAAAAGCCAACCTGGTGTTTTAAAGAGGAGCCGCCAACATCTTACTTCTCCGGCCCTCGGCTCTTTTAATTTTTTTTTTTACTGTACCGTAAAAGAGAAAACAGAGTGTCTTAGCATATAAAAACGTTTTTTGGCGACTTTCCAACATGTGTGAAAACGAGGGTCTCTTGAAACTGTTCAATTGTGTCGGATCTTCTTTGTGAAAACCTCAAAACTTTTATCTTTTTCATGTCGAGTTGAAAGGGCTTTAAGGTTGCTTTTTCATGCAGAAAAATCATCCCAAGAATCTCTACTTCACAACCCCCAAAAAGAGGAGGAAAATAAGTGAAGAATTTTCCTGAAAATAAAGTATTGATGATCAGATCTCATTGGAATTTCAAACTTTCCTCGAGACTAAATCAACCAGAAACTTGCTTTAATATTTAATTTCCAATATCATGGAATTACCTTCTTGATTGACCTTGAAAACAAAACTGGTCCATAAATTCCATACCCCCAAAGCAATTACGGGATAAAAAAAATAAAATCTTTAAAAAAAAATTTAAAAAAAAACTTGAAAAGGGAGGGGAATCTAATAAATGATAATAAACAAGTTGGTATTTACAGGAGGGGTCCATTAAAACCCCAGAAGTTATGAGTTTGGGGAAAATCCTGAGCTGAATACTGGAAAGTTGTTTTTCCCACAGGCCTTTTACAAACAGTGAATTCATTCGGATAAGTTCTAATCTGATTTTAGTAGCGATTAGTTACTTTATCTCTCTTGTTTTCAATTCATGTAAACTGCCAAATTGGTCCAACATCAATTAATTCAACCTAATTCTATTATCCCACGTGTAATTTCCACTCTTGTAATCAAATAGGGCCAAACATCATCTCTTGATGGCTCTAGTCCAGGCTTCCTATTGCTCCGTTGCTATCAATTCCACTATGTTTTGTTTACTTGCTGTAGCGAGACTTGAATTATAAGGTGTTTCTATGTTTAGTATGTAAATATCACCCAAGAGACAAGAATTGGTAGGCATACAGATCCACACAAGTGTTGGAAAATGGCCAAACCCTTCAGAACAATTCGAGATTGGCAAAATTCTGTCTCCGCAAGGTCGTTTTGCTCTTTCATTTTGAAATATAATGGATAATTTGTAAGCATAAACCTGTATCAGCACCTTTGCCCCATCTTTTTCGTTTTCTTGCAAGACATCAGTTTTGTATGAATTTCAATTTCTATCTTAAAACATCCAAAAGAATGACACAGGGTGGTAAAGGTTGAACTTATATAGTAATAAAAACAAAATGGAACAAATGACTAAAGAAATTTATGGATGAGGAAAACGCTGCACAACCCTGCATTCCACGTTGACGTCATCAGATGGGGCTGCTGTGGATTCTGAGTTGATGCCAGATTACAGATAATTCCTTAATCAATAACGTAATTTTTAGATTTGATTTGAAATTTCTATAGTTTGAGTTTGAGTTTACAACTTTCTTAAGCGTTCAATTAGATGCAGTAAAAAGCAAAATTGTGCTCTGATAATTTGGTAATTTAATATAAACTGATCTTAATCTGAATTGAAAGTATGGTTAATGATGGAGGGATGATGCAGATAACCTTAATTACTTACTTAGCCACATCCCACAAAGGCTTTTAACCTGGTATTAAGTTTATAGCTATGAATTGTGGGATGTACAAACGAGAGTATTTTGTTTGTTGCATTTTACAATTTTTACATAGATAAAAATAAAATGTTTCCTACAGATGGGGCCACAGATGACGTATTCTATGGTAAATTGTGTAAAAGATGTTTGTTTTTCAAATCCTCTGGACAGCTGGTCTGGTTGGATGTGATGTGTTTTTCCCTTTCGTTTTTTTTCAACTAACATTTCATTTCAACTTCGCCTTCCGTTATCAATAAAACTAGACAATAAAATGTATTGTCTGTAACCAAAACCATACCACAAAAGGAAAAAAGGGACTGGGACGAGTTAAATGCCATCTCTTTTCATTTTTTTAAACTTAATAATACAGTATTGCACATTAGTTATAAAAAAAATCATGGTGGAGAATGAAATGAAAATTTCCCGTATTGAAGTCAAACAAACTTTAAACAGTCCAACTCCCACGACAAAATTGCACATTTAAACCCGAATAACAGTTGAGCACAGATGTTATCTATTATAATTTGACTCAAATTATAGAAAACTATTACACAAAACAAACTTTATAGAAAAAAAAAACTCCGTTATTGATATTCTTCAGAAAAACGATAAATTAATCTGTCGCAAACTCACTTATCGCCCAATTAATTCCATCACACTCATTAACTTTAATTTAAACCGAATAATTCCTCATTTATCGGTTGGAAAAATTAACCTATTAATCGACTTGCACCTTCGTTTATATCATTAATTACATTCACACTCGTTGAACCCATCAGTAAATTAATCACGGCAACAAATCCATCAAAACCTTAAAAACTGGGACAAATATTTACAGTAAATCCTCCACTAATCACTCGTAATAAACCTTTAGACACCATGATTGCACCTGTGCACCGAGGATTAGAACTCAATATTATGATTGGTTGCTCAAATTCTAATCTTATTTGTAGATAAGATTCAACCAACGCAAAGTGCATTCTTACCTAATAGACAACGCCATAAATGTGGGTTGGGGTGAACGAGGTGAGTTGATTTTCAGCTTTTTATTTAGTTTTTAAGGTTCCAGTTGTCATCGATTCGTTTACGTTGATGGTTCAATCAAAACCGGTTCGTAAAGAAAAATTAAATTTGAATTTAAAAACTGAATAAATCGATGTGGGAAAATTGTATTAACGGTTTGAAATATGTTAGAAATATCGGTTGTGTGTTCTGAAGATATTGGTTGTTTATCACAGTAAAGTAAATATAGGTGAGTTATTATTCGGGAAAAAAATGTAAAGGGGATAAATTTAGTCATAAATCAGAAATCGGATAATTTTTTCTTTTTTACTCTCGTTGCCCATTACTCAATTCCACATCCCAATTGGGCTGTTAGGTAAAGAAAAGTTCAGCAGAATTTTTGATGTGTAACGTGATGTACAACCACATTTTTGCTCTTTCGTGCTAACAAAATTTTTATGACTGGTTCAACTCTGCCAAAGTTTTTGTCTTTTGTATTGCAGGGTAGTGTGAAGTGAAAAGTCATCTCGTTGGGAATGTAGAGAGAAGAGAGAAAGGTTCATTTGCCTTTTTCTCTCGTGTCAATTGGAGTAAACTATTAAAACAAAAATGTCAATTAAATCGAACCGACACAGTTTTCTGATGGATGGAAATTTAATTTTATTTTTGTTGTTGATAAGGGAAAATTAGGAAATTGATGTCATATGTCATGACTCAACTGGAAAAAATAAAAAAAACCCACAAAATATTTATGTGGAATTCAAATTTCCTTTGGGGAATTTATTTTTACAGTTTTGTGAAAGGAACTACTTTTTTCCCCTTGTGTATTCTTAGAATTTATTATTCTAAATGTAGCGATTTAAAAGGTTCAGCTTTTATCCACCAAAATTGCCAAAATTGCATAACATGCAGGTCAACAACAGCCAATTTGTAATGATAAGATTAATATTAAGCTCAGTTTTAGTGATGACAATGAAAGTCGAGTGGGGGAAAGAGCCAAAGATCTTTGGCTTATTGATGCAGCGACCCTAGGGGCATAAAAATGAAGCCATCTGAAAACAAAACATGCAGAATTCAGTATTCACTAAGCAATTAATACCTAACTGACACACACACTCTTGCAAACACACATAAATGACTGTTATTAATTACCCTGCTGCTGATAACTAATTACTGGTCATTTATAATCCACATCAGAACCAGAAATTTCAAAAAATCAAAAGAATTCTTTTTAAAAAAATTAAATTATTGGTTGTTATTGGCATTTGGCACCATAAAGTATAGTAAGGCAAGTTCATTGCCATGTTTTGTTTTTAGGTCAGACCTAAATGTACACGACCTTTTCATCACAGCAGTCAAATCCAAACCCATCTTTATCTCCTGTACTCCTTTTATAAAACCACTTTCCTAACCCGGATCTTCCAATTTTTCACATTTTTCCATCAGCCATTTCTCATCATTCTTGATTGATTAACTTGGATTAAGTCCCGCAAGAGTAGAAAGAAAAAAATCAAAGATTTATCACAAATAAAAGCCTTGTCTGTCAAACTTCAAATTATTTTTAAATAAAACCAAAGTCAATTGAACATTTCCTGTGCATAGTCTCCTCTTCCTCATTGCCAACGCGTGTTTCCAGCAGCGCCCCCTGGTGAACAACACTTGCAAAGAGCTGCGCGCGGTATTGAAAAATCATTGAAACGTTCAACAAGATTAAAGTCAAAAGTCAAATTTAATTCGTGTCGAGGATATTGGACTGTCGGTCCCTGGTTATTGAAAGAACCTAATTAATATCGGGCGCTACATTCATACTTTCGCATAAATTATTGCATAATTCACCTTAAACCAACGAGATTATCTTATTTTTAAACTCTTATCTACTCGATATGATAACATCAAGGACTTAATTTCAATTTTAACGTATAAAAAAGGTGATTGCACGGTAAATTAAACAGTATAACATTCCCTTCGTTGAAAACTACGTGCATAATTCAAATTTATAATCAAAATAAGTAAAAAATTTTTATTTGTTTATTTATTTAGTTTTTCATCTGAGAACACGTAAGATTGTTAGTTTTAAATGAAATCAATAGTCTACGACTGGGATTAAAGTACACAACTGGAAATAAACAATATTAATGTTTAATGCACATATATAAGCTTACTGTATAAAGTGATGTTTTCTTAAGATTTTATAGTTGTTGTAGACCGTTTTTGACTCCAATTACTATAGTAATTAATGACCTTTAATTAAACAATGAACTGTCATTTAAACCTGCGCATTTCTTAAATCATAAAACAACAAATCAATAAAGTGCAAAACTCGTAATAATTAAACAATTTTTGCGAGATTAAAGAAAAGAAAAAAGTTTTCTATTGATTTTACATGTGTTAACTCTTTACTGTGTATCTTTTGGTCACTGAAATGTTAAAAACTGTGATTCAATATGTTAACTGGAAAGTTCAACTCTGCTGCTATTGGATTATAGCTTCAATAAAGTTGGAATATTCTTGTGCTGCGAATCTATCAAGCGTAACACACCTTTAGCACACGTTGTATTGACAGTTGCGGTTGATATCAATTTTTTTTCTTGGTTTATATGTTAGATATCAATGTTTGGAATCAATTCGTTACTCAATCGATAAATGCCACTTGTTATCTACTACGTGAACCAGAAATGAAATGAAATTAGATGATAAAACATAAAATATCTCCCATTTTTTTCCTTCCGTTTTTGTATGGCTATAATTTGTCCCTTCTTTTTTTGGTCTTTCTTGTTCATTTTTTTTTGGGAGTGAAAAAAATGTGGTTGACGTCATTCAACTCTTTATTTTTTCACTCCTTTCAGCAAATGCGTTGTTTTGACAAGCCAGGATCGAAAAAATATTTCGAAATGAGAAGTAATTAATTACAAAAGTGTTTTTTTTTTATGTATTAAACACACCAAAACAAAAACGTCAGATCATCCTTGACCCAATTCCCTTTTGTCATTTTCATTGACGGCCTTTTGCCAAAGGTCCAAAGCCAAAGGGCACTGCCGTAATTGGTGTCTCTAATTTTGTCCGATGCAAAACACGAAATTAAAGTGAAAGTTTATCATTTTAATTGTCAATTTTAAAGAGCCGCTGCTGCGGTGTGTCATGTTGAAATTGAATTTTGTTACTCTGCGATAGAATTTGACGAGAAAACCAGCAACTACGCTGACAACATGAGAATTGCGCACTAAAGCAGTTTTATTCCTTTACAACTGCTAAGAATAGATGCAGGTATTAACTGGGTGACGAACACGACTGTGTTAATACGTTGGATACACACAGACGACGATATTATAACCGTTTATTACAGATCAAAATTATCCTACAGCCGAAAAGCTCAAGAAACTTCGCAAAACTCTTCAAATTTCTTCAAAGTTTTCTCAGAAAACAACACTCAATCCAACTTTTAACGCCCCTTAAAACTTTCCTGGTTTGCTTCTTTACCATACATAATTCCAAAACCATAATTGAAGTTAACAGCCATTTCGGGTTTATCTCACTCGTAAGTCCTACTAGAACCTTTAAGAAGTTCCTAGTATAACTATTTTAACCTTTCACAAACGATTCTTTATTTTAATAACCGGAATATCGATTTACCCCCAATCTAGCTTTAAATATCAATTATAATTCTTCATGTTGACTTGGAGACAGATTAATCCCCGTCATTTGTTTGCATGTATCCTCAAAGGGAATTGGCTCTCCTGCTGTATTTGAATGTTTGACAGCATAGTCATGTCATTGTCAGTTACAGATTGAACTCATTTTTTCTTATTCATATACCGTACTTCCATATATGAGAACAAATAAAGATGAACTCCCCACGTGGATAACATCAGTAATATTTCACCAAGCACACAACAAACTCATCAAAAAAAGGCAATAGCCATCCAGATCTATCATGTAGATCACTTTACCATCATTTACTTCAAACTCGAGTACATCAATCTCAATATTTGCCCATCATAATGTAAACAAATGTTAATCACCCATCAAAATTACCCAAGGTTTTAGATAACCAATTTTTTTCTATTTTTATGTTTTCTTTTGCAGTAAAGGAAAGAATAATTGATTCTTGTTGATTTTTTTCTGATTTTTGGATATGTATGTTTGCAGCTATGGTGCCTGCGACATATCTTGACTGGTGCATCCAACTGCCACCAATAGTCAGCCGCAGGGTGGCGCGACTCAAGGACAGATGAAGATCATGACGCTTCTTCTTGCCCATTTACTCATGGGGCTTGTCGAGGTAAAGTGAAGTTTTTTAGTCTTTAATTTGAAAAAAGTTTGGTAATGAGTTTTTAATGATAAAGAATGATTTTTCACTGTGATTTCTTACAATTTTGATTTTTTTCTTCTATACTTTACTTTTCTTTTTGCCCTTACCTATTTAAAGTGTGATTTTTTTTCTTTTACCATTACCATCACCATCCTACAGTGCATTCAAATTCCGAATGCACTCTCTGGGGAAATTAAACCTAAGAGATTTGTTATGTACAATACAAAGTACTACCGTAATGCACGTTGCTTGCAAACTTTTTGTTGAAGAGGTTAAAACAACTAACAGAAAAAAATTTAATTGCAATTAAATGAAATAAAAAATTTTAAACAATTACGATTTCCACAGTTGTTTTTTTATTATTTTTATTTTTATTTTTATTTTCTTCAAACCGGATGGATAGAAAAACAAAAACAAAATAATTTGGTGAAATTTTAAGGAAAAAAAATTGTTTTTTTTTGATCTCGCGTTTCAATTCAAGGAAGGGAGGAAAGAAGGAAGGAAGGATGAGAAAGATGTTAAGATTAAATTTTGCTTTTGATGTCACTCGGTTAGATTAGTTCGGAAGATTTCATTTGATTGACAGTTCTATTAAATTAATAACTCTCCCACAGAAAATATTAAAAAAATAAAATGAAATAAACACGAGGAATATTATTAGGGATTTTAGCTGAGAAATACACAGTATCCAATGAAATAAATCGTGATTAAATTTTCTGGAATTATGCATTTGGATCTCGAAACTAAGTAGGAATTCATTCCTGTCATTTAATCAAATTTCCACTCGTGTTTCGATGGTTATGCTGCAAAGGGATTTGATATTACAAAGATAAATATCCAATCCATAAATGCCCTCCATGATTCTACCCTGCAGTGACTCAAGTTAAGGTTATCACCCCGGTCGTTTATTTGCACTTTGATATTAAAACATAAAAATTAAAATCTTGGCTTCATCTTATGGTTGATTAGCAAAATTGGTACATTTTTCCGGTCGAGCATAAAATTGAATAAAGTACAGTAAATCAAGCAGAAGTTTATTTTCATCTGCCAAAAGTTTCGCAGGTTTCTCGGGAGCATTAAAATTTGATATCTAGCCAAGAGTCAACACTAAACGCATTCAAAAATGATTTGTCAGTGCTAAATTTAATCAGGAAATATTGTAAGATGGGAGTTTTGACTTAAAACTCACTTTATCTTTACTGGAATCTTACTTTAGACCATTTACTTAATGGCGAAACACTTTCTTTAAGTCTCCACAGTAAAAAAAAAGTTTCAGTAGACATGGTAACGAAACGTTTCAGTAATCAAGAATAGTTGTTTACTTCCCTGCAATGCACAACTAGAATTCTAGATGTGCATTGCAGGGAACAAGAGTCGCGAGTGGAAAAATTATACTTTTTATCGTTTACTCGGATTTTACAAGTAAATTTAGTTACTTTGAAACCACTTCTGCAGTCAATTTGACCTCTATGTATTTAATTATGGTATAACAATTTAATCTCCCAATTTAGGCCATTTAAAACAACTCTGATTATTTATTACTCCAACTCAAACAGAATTAACTAATCCGCTGAATTAAATCTAACTACATTTACTGTATTTATATCAATCTGCTTAATTCCACATTCCCTCAGCAAACTACAAACATCTCAGAAAATGGGGTTAAACTGCAATTAACTATTTAACACGCCATAAAAGCAAAATAAAATTACTTAAAAACTTCATCTCTTGCTCGCATCCTTTATTTACAGAGCATCAGTGTCTCAGCAGACCTATTTCTCTTGATTTAAACCACTTGCTAACCAATGACTGATGATGCAACCAATTCCCTCCACAACATCCTTAGCTACAACTCACGCAACTTCGCACATACTATTTTAAAATTACCTTCGAACCGCTGCAAATCTAGCGAGACTTATTTATTATCACCAAGAGAACAGAGTAACAGACACATTACGTAAGAACATCACTTTAATTTCGAGAACAGCCTTATAAATTTAACTAAAAGTGTAAGGAAAAATAAATAGAAAGATAAAATAAAGTGATAAAAATAAAAAAAGCTTTAAAGTAAAAGGGGTAATGATATTTGGCAAACAGAAAAATTACCTAATGGACATATGTGGTAAATAAAAAAAGGTAATAAAAGAGTGAAAAAACATTTCTTCTGTGGGTAATAAAATGTTCAAACTAACAATTCATTTATTTGACTTTTTGGGTGATAAAGTTCTTTTTTCTCTCTCTCTCGCTAAAAAACAAACGTTTCTCATCATGTGTAAAAGGCACTCAATCGTTTGATTTATTTTATTACACCTACTCGTGACGTTGACCAACCCACCCATACATGTCGTGTCTGGTCGTGGCCCCGATAGAGCGAGTATACGGTATTTTTGAACTCATTTCGCTGCATGTCAGTAAAATAGCAATTTTTTTCCTCATTTACGATCGTGTTTACAAACTTGCCATCAAAATAATTGCAATTTTATCACGTGTTTCCCCCATTTCATCGACACGTTGCAATAACGAGATCCGTATTCTTCATCTGAGTAAATTTCGCATTCAAATCCTCTTAATTTTATTTTGTGGGCTTTCGCTTGATTACCCTGCTCGCTAATGACCTTCCACCAGTCATGAGATCCGATGAGTTTTTGATGATGAAAGTGTGGCATCATTCAAACTGTCGATCAACATCAAAATTATGAAGTTATTGCTGAATTTGGTTTTACAATTTTGTAAATAGAGAAAAGTAAGTCGTAAATGTATTTTCATGTGTCGGCGACCTTGATTTTATGGTATTATAAAAGTGGAGTGGATTAAAGTAGAGGAAACCTTGAACCAGAAAGTTTTAAATTTAGAATTTCAAATAATTCCGATGCTCGGCAGCAGTGGCACGCACGGATTGACTGATTGGGAATATCATTCACATGGTAATGCAACCTTGGGGTTATGTAATGTTCTATATAAGAGGGGAAAATGTATATATCGATGTATTATACTCTGTATGCATAATGTCACATTTCGCATAGTTATCGCGTAATTCATCACACGCATTGATCTATCGGTTTCTCCATGAAACACTCCCTCTTGTGGCTCAATGTACTCTGTGAAGCAAATTCCTTTGTGGTGACTTAGAGGGCGACCGTACCTTATGGTGGATTTACTACCGAACGGGAAAGATACAGAGTAAATTGAGTTTGCAAATAAAGTTTCCGTGTGTTTTTCACTGTTTTTCACTGGTTTTCTATAATAACACGAAGAATTTCGTGATTTATTTTTTTTTTTGAGATGATAATAGTAATTTGCATATCTAAAGGTATGGATGTGATGAATTACAATGGATATTTTACAAAAAAACATTGAAAAATGAACATTGAGGTTTTCCTCTCACTTTTACTTGTATACATCAATTTCTCTTGGTAAACACATTTATATATATATTTTTTAAAAATCCATGGAATTTTCTCTCCTCCTCAAGATTTATGACTTAAGGTACGTCTTGATTTATGTGACCCCCATAATTTCATTAGTGCAAACAGACATTTTATTATAAGTGACGACATATGCATTTAAATTACAATTTATACAATTTATTTTAAAAAATCTTCAAATTGCACTCTGCTACATCATTCCAACAACTTTATTTAGAAATTATACAACTTCTTAAAAAGAAATAAAAATGATAAAAAATTTTTTTTCTAATTTTAACCTGAATTACCCACCATAAAAAAAACCCAATCTTCTTTCACACTGCCAAAAACAACTTATTTACCCTCGTAACTTTTGATTAGCCTCTTTTATAACAGTCTTGTAAGTCCTTGTAATACATCTAACTAAGTCACTTTCTTATCTAACAACCAAAGATTATTTCAAAGATTTCTACCCACTCAATAACACGAGTATTTTTTTTTAAATTAAAAATTAAAAAAACAACTCTTGATAGACTCCACACGTGCATGCAACTCACTCAAGGATGTACGTACGTAGTGAACGAGTTACTGAGGGGGTCTTTCGCAAATGCTTTCTTTTTATCACCGACAGCTGGTAAATAACATGTGCCATGCTGGGAAGCTAACGAAACACTCCCTGGGAAGTGTAGAGACTGTAGAACACACGCCATATACGACAGTTTGACAAACTTCTAATTAGATAACTATCTCCTAATGCTGGATAATTGATATTTCATTACATCATTTGATGCTAAAACCTAAGGACTGTGCTAAAACAAATGCAAACACATTTATTTCTTCCTTTATTTTTATTACTGGGTTTGTATGTGTGTTGTAAAGAAGATAAATTTATTATGGAGTATATACAGAATGTAATTTTAATTATGTTTCACTAGTTCTCTGAAGGAATTCATCCTTTTACTTCAATTGGAAACCACCAATTCGTATAATAAAGGCATTTCCATTGCATTGTAACTAAATGCACTCTTTTTCTCCGGGTTTCCCCCCTTTTTTTCCCCCTCCTTAGATGTTCTGTTCTTAGAAGGAAGTGGCTTAATACTCTTAAGCACGGCTGTATAGGATATCCATTGCCGTAAAGATAAACAAAAAGTTACAAGAGTGGAATTGATGCATGTGAGAAAGTTTGTTTGTACTAACAACTCGCAACTCTCAATACTGCTTTCAATGGTGCACGCATCAGTTACAACATTCAGCTTCATTCCCATTTATTGCATAACAGGTTTATGATTGGCTACTCATTTTGTTGTGTGTGTGCTTTCCTGCAGATGCAACTATGGCAATAAATGTAATGTAAATGGTGCGAGAACTTTTGCCCAGAGAAATTGTTGTGAATTTTAATATGACCGTGTTCTGCGAGTTTTTAATTGAATTTGACTTTTTATCTCGTAAAGACTGTTAAAAATTGGGGTAATAAATGACCTTGAACTCGAAGTCAAAGATCAAAGTTAATTGCGCGATGAATCTTCAATTAAGAGCCACGCGCCAAAGAAAAACTGCGGCACTGTTCAGTTTCAAGTGGATTATTTTTAACCTTGCTCTCGTTGCCTTTAATTGCAAGAGAGGGCGCTAAGTGTGCAATCAACGCCATCTGCAGTGGCTGCGCATGAAGAAACTTTGATGAAAATTCATGAAAATGTTTAAAAATCGATATTTTTCTTTACTTTTATTTTATTGCTCTCTTAATTGCATCGAATTGAACATATTTCAGGAAATTGAGAATGATTAATCAATAAAAATTAACATAAATTTAATAAATGAATTCTTAAGATGATATTTTGAGGATTTCTCCTTGATAAATTTATTGGAAAACTCTTTACCATAAGTGTTATTCTAAATATTTCTATCGCAAACTCGTCCAAAGGGACTAGTCCAATATGTATAAACACTACTACAGTAAATGTTCACTCACACACACCACAGCATCATATTAAGCACGATAATTCCCAGTAACTATTCAACTAAAATGGCGATTCTACGCACCCTCAAGTGGCTAAATTAGTAACTATCGAGCCGTGTAATGAGTTCTTCACAATTAGTGCCGTATTAACTGAAATTTATTCGAAAGGATGGTGCTAAGAAGCAATTTGATACCTACTTTAATGATCCAATCGATCGATAATTACTAATAACATGTAAAAATAGATTTTAGATTTTACATCGCAAGAATCAACTTACTTTAACTCAATTTCATCAAAAAATATTTAAACGACATTTTTTTCTCACTCTTTTGATAATAAACATAAAATTTACTACCCACTAAACACATAACCAAAAATCATAAATATTTATAAACAGCAGTTGTGGACAAAGTATCAAAAAAAAAAGTTAAAACAAGGTGCTGCTGAAATTTTATGACTCACTGGTGTCATCTGGCGGCAAATGTTGACCAAAAAAAAACATTTCGTCGCACAGCACCAGCTCCACCAACCAACATTTTGTAGGTTATGTAATGAATTGATTAAACTCCCAAAAAAAGTCATTTGGAAAAAAAATATAAATCAGCCCAGGGAAAAAAACCAAACAGTATTACCAAAACCACACACGACACAACCCACACAACCTTCAATTTTTTATCCCTCTTACACATGTACAATATGCCAACACAGACAGAAACCCCAAGTGGCCACTCTCTTTCCTTCCTTCCTCCTATTTTTTGATTAATGAATCTCATAATGCTATTGAAGCTGATATATCGACAGCTTCAATATGATATTAATGCCGCCCAGTGGGAACAAATTACAGCAAATCTGTCACGTGAACAAAATCTAGCTTGTGATTGATTTGCCTAGCCATAAGAAACCCTTCAAACAGACTTGCTTATTGCCAATTCTTTCGGCGTAAGTCTGCAATTTCCGGTTACACACGACTTTCTAATTCAAACGCACGAGACACGAGCTAAGAATCACTGACACTCATAATCCTCATCCGAATGGGATTGATTATGACCTCGGTTTAGTGTCGCAGATAACGCCGCAAATGAGCTTCGATTCACGACATCCAAACCTCAAAGATTAATCGCAGTGACGTTTCGATTCAGGAAACCACTCGACCATCAAAAGACACCTTAATTGAATTCGTGTCACCGGTGTAGACGAAATAAGAAAAGAAAAGAAGGAAAAGGAACTTTCTTTGTGTGTACGGTACACAACCTACGGAAATAACACCCACTCGAATGTAAAATGATCTCTGAATAAATTTTTCTCGTGAACAAAATGATACGAGATAAAGAAAAAAATTGTGAAAAATGTACCTTTTGTTTTCCGGTGACAAGTCGACATCTTTCTTAGTCAAACAGCGAGCGAACTTGTTGTAGAAGCCACTCACGATTCACCTGCACTTGCAACGTTCGCACTGCGTGAAAAACTCGAGTTCCCCGATGAGGTTTAGCCATGAACGAGTGCATACGACTCAATTTTGTGTGTTGGAGATGTTGGGGGAAGATGGAAATCTGTAAATATTAAATTATATATATATATATGTTGGATTAAATTATTCAGTTAAAAGAATTAATCTTCACTCGTTTTCTTAGAAAGTTATATAGAGATGTAAAATTGGATTATCATGAGTTGGGATGAAACAACATTTACTGAGTTATATTAAAACAACACTGCAAGGAAATCAATCATTCGTGATTTTTTTATTTTTTTTATTTTTTCGGGCAGTCATCGTTTCAGCTTTCTCCAATTTAATCCTATCACACGTCCAGTTTAACATGAGGCGTCAAGGAGAGTGTATTCATCCATCAAATTTATGATAATCGAGCCAAAAACACGGTGTTTCGATTCGATCGTGTTTTTCAAACAAATTTCGACACTCATTCAAATAATTCATCAAAAATTTGTAGTGATTAATCAAATTAAGTTATTCTTCCTCGTGTAAAACATGCAGGAAAGCCTAATTTTTCAAGTACAGTATGAACTGCATCACCCCCATAATTGGATCAATTTTTTATAGTATTACCGTATTTTAATCTTCAAAAATTGGTTCTGATTTTTTACTTTGCACTCGATAAATTAATTAACTTATCGGATTGATGCTCCCACGTTCATGAAAGAAACATTTTTCTAATTTTCTAGGATTCATCCAATCACTCCTTATTTGTACCTAATTTGTACCCTTCTCCACACCCGCTGATCTGTGCACCGAAATGAAGCCCATAGAAAACACTAACTTCACCTCGTTTCATTAGTCTTAAACCCACAGCAATAGTAAAAATAACCCAAATGGAAGGTGCTTTTCCATTAAAAAGAGCAGTAGATTTCTGACAAAACGATTTCCCAAGACACCGTGCTTGTGTTTTGACTCTTCGACTCGTGATGAGATCATTTGCGGCGCTCTAACGCAGTAACGTGTCGATTTTAAAAATAATTTACATTTCGACACTGCGTGCATAGTAAATAAATAGATTAAAAATTAAAAATTAAAAATTCAACGTGTTTTGTATGTAAAAAAGGATTTTTCTCTAATTTGCTTGTTAATTATACAGTATGAGAAAAAAATGCGTAAAAAACAAAACAAGATTGTGTTAAGTGGATTTTCTTAATGAAAACAATACAATGAATTTGCAATTAGTTTCTTTGAGTAAACAATTTATATTATAGAATTTCACTAAGCAGATTTACGCCTCATGTGTACTGTAAGACCCCTTGTGTATCTTAGTTAGTTAAAAAACAACACGGAAAGAAAAAATCAGGAGAGGATAAAAAAAAAACATGCAATTATCTCCTCGCATAATTTGCTGAATTGTTTACAACTTCCCGATGTTTTTTCCCCTCCTAAGCAACAAAAAAAAATTGATTAATTTTTCATTGCAAACCTTCCATTCATTCCGTCGTCGAAATTTTCCGTACGAAAGTAATTAATTATGCATAAAATTCTAATTTTTTTCCACCCGAACTTAATAACAAAAAATAAAAAATCAGAAAATTTTTATTTTACTTTTTTCGCACTAAAAAAAGGGGGGAATCTTAATCGCATTAACTCTTAGGTTAATCGATCTTCCCCATTTCTAATCATCCAAACAATTGTAAAATCACTGCGTCTCTAATTAAATCAACCCACATCATCACCATTCACCATCCACCATCACACAACACAACATGGGACACATTGTTTTCCTTATTTTTTTTCCCACCACCTGTAAACAAGTGATTGCAATGTGACAAGAAAAATCATTAAACGACTAAGAGTGTGACGGCAAGTAACGCATGAAGTGGAAGAAAAAAAATAAAAAAAAAACTGTCAGGCAACAACCCCCGCTTGGGCCTGTGCTTCGAGCCGTTGTGAGCACGCGCAGTGAGCACCCTGCCAATGCTCATAAAAGAGAAGAGTCAGAAGCAAACAGGCACAGTAGGTGATGATGCTCAGGGTTTGGTTGGAATCCCAATTGAGTGGACACTTGGGTATAAAGAAAAATCAAATTGCGGGTCCAATCAATAAACCGGTCTTGTTATTTTTAGGTAAGTTTTTTTTTTCATTGAAAATGCAACTTGTTTTATTTATTTGTTCAAAGGAAAAGGGGAAAGATGTTGTGTGGTCGAGGAATGTGATGTATTGGGTCGTGTTTCGTGTTGTTGTTATTTTTCGATGTTTATACAAGAGTCTAAACTGACCAACCAGTGCTTTGATATGTTAAAGTAGATAAAAAAGAATTTTATGTGTTTGTATCACTTAGTTTTTATATGTTTCTTAAAATAAATAAACAGACCGAACATAAAGTTGGTTATTTGTAAGTGAAAAATTGGATGAAAAAATTTATGAGGTGTCGATGTGAGTTCTTGTTTACAGAGTATTTATTGCAAGTTTTTGGTTTGAATGTTTGAAGGTTATGGTGAGGCATTGGATGAAATAATAGAGTGGGTTTTGAGCTAAATGTACTGTGATGTGTAACGTTTTATTATTAACAGGGGAATTAATGGAGTGGAAATCGATAATTTAATTTTTTTGGTAATTATACAATGAGATTAGCATAGTAATCTGATGGGTACGATACAAATGCTGCAGAGTTTGTTCATTTCCAAATGTCAGGGTTTCTAAGCAAAAGGTTATATCAAAATATTTTTAAAAATTGCGAGAGATTTTTAAATACGTATTGTTAATTAAATTCGATTTTTAATTTTAATCTCAATAGAGTGGAAATCCTAGATTTTAATCATCTTAATCTAATTGCGTTTCTCGCTTTAATTACATAAAAATTTCTTTCTTATCATTCTTTTCCCCTCTAATGCGAATTATAAGGCGCAATCCCAGGTGCTACGGCTTCAGTTCTCGTTAAAATCAACTTAAACTCCGGAAGAACCGAACTGATTTCGAGACGTAAGCTGCGACTTAACCCAACAAAGTATCAATTTTGAGAAAACATAAGAGTGTGTGTGCAGGAAAGCAAACAAAAGAACACTTTGCTCACATAAGGTGAATGATTCGAATGAACTTCAGAGTATTAGAACCGCTATGGCTTCGACTACGGTCCAGACCAAGTCAGATGAACGCAAGAAAAGTTTCCATTCCTGTCTTTCACCTCAACAACAGAATTGATTACGATATTTTTTGGTTTTGATTGGCTTTGAGCGCACCCGATTCGCAGAAGCCAAATTGCAGCAAATTTCGAGTTATTTCCTCGATTTTCAGGCGTTCAGCTCTTACAAAAACTTCCATTTACGCGTCACATTACTCTCGAATTTACTAGCATCACCATACCTTGATTGCAGCTTTAAATCTAATCTAATTTGGTATTTATTAATTAAAAATCTTTTTTCTTTTATCCTCAGCAACCTGACGACGTTAAGACCTTGGAAGATATGAGGTTAGGGCAGTCGGTCACACTCTTTCGGAAGGCACAGGAATGCAGTGATCGAAATAGCACCCAGATTCGACCAACCGATGGTGAGTGTCGAGCAACTACACGTACATGGGGTCTCGTACAGTATGCACTGGTAAAAGACCACTCAAGGTTCCACTAGCGAGCGAGCGAGTGAGTGAGTGAATGAATGCAGGGACCATAACGTGATTCACAGCCCTTACTGAACAACTAAAAGCTCTTACATTAGAATTTCATATTTATCTTGCACTGATAGAACCGACCAGATCCATCGAAAACCAATCAAACACCATTTTCCTCTATATTTACACTTTGATTTCAATTTTAAAATAAAATTTTAAACAACTTTTTGACGAGTTTCACACAAAAATTGAAAAATTTTGTTTGCCATTCGGGATAATAGACTGCTTTGGATGAAGTTCGTGGTAGTAATATCCGTTCGAGTTAATCATTATCCACTGCTTGAATCTTGAGTGATGAAGAGAAGAGGTGGGGATGAGGGAGGGTCAGTCTAATCAGTTCTCTTCGCGTTCAATCAACACACGACAACTTTTCATTAAGAACACCAGGTGGAGATGGCGCCATCCCCTCCCCAACACTCGACTGTGTTGACACTCTTGTTTTCATGCGCTATCTATTCGGTAAACCCTACCAAAATGCACTTTAATTGCAAAACCTTTCTGTCACTGGACAACTGGATATCGATTGACAGTGTTTTGCTTACCAATAATCAATCGTAACTATGTACAATCCATTTTACTCCCATTAAAAATTCAAGAGGAGAAAAACGAGTCATTTCACTAAATAGGGAAAATTCAGACATCATTATTGAGATATCTTAATGCCATGTCTAGATTGCAGAGATAACTTTCATGATTGAGTAATTGCGCCTTGGAATTGAATGTTAATTAATTTACTTTCCCTCTTATTATACTTCCTTCTGCAATATCTGCGATACACTAAATGTCAATAAGATAAATTGCTAGGAAGTCAAAGCCATAATTGCATCTTTAGCCAGTAAAAACTTTTAATTATAATGAATTATTGAATTAAGGCAATAATTTTTAATAATACGGTATACAATAAACGTAAGTTGCCAAGGGGACAAATAAGCTTGACAAGCGGTTAGCCAACATCTAATTGATTGGTCTCTGGGGATTATCCTCATCCCTGACCATCACTTTGCACTTCAATTGATTTTTTCCTCTTTGTTTTTACAAATGTCATTTGATTTTACGTTTTTTTTTCGGTTCATAAACGAATTACTCGCAAAAAAAATAAAAAGTAACTCGACCCGTTTTTTTTAAACCTTTACGAGTCACATGACCTGTCGCACGTGCAATGCACTCCTCGTTCGCGGGTAATTGAGCTGCACTGATCACACGGATAGGGGTGGACGCAAGAGGCCAATCAATGACCCACCGCCGACCATCGATCTATACAGTATAGTGGTTGTCGCTTGTCCACGATGTAAAAAAATTGCTTGTACCGAGTACAGTGTAAAGGAATATAAGAGGAACAGATGTAGAAATTCCCATTAAGAAAAAGAAGTTTTCCTTTTAAATTTGGGCGTTGACAGAAGTTTTAGGCCTAATTTTTCAATGAGTGATCGTTAGTCACGCTGATGGTTTTCAATGAGGAAGGGAATAGATTTTTTCTATTTGAAAAAAAGAAAAAATGGTTTTGTGCAACGGTAATGAATTCGCATTGAATTTTAATAAACTTTTCCATAATTGAAATCGTCTTTGTTATTTCGTCACTTGGTATTGAATGGGAATTCTGTTGTAGACGTGTAATGGTGATACGGAAGACTACATGTGGTAAACAAAAATAATAAGATTTTACGTTGCTATACATAACAACGTAGCAGATTTGCATCGAAATCGTGTCAAAGTTCACATCTGACAGCTGGACGAGACATTGGTGGTTGATGTTGATGAATTTGCAACGGGTTAAGTTTGGTCTCATATCCAATGGACGTGTGAGCAATTGTCCATTAATATCTGTCGAGTGTTGAAGCTTTATTAGGTTTAAAGATTTGTCCCAGGTCAACAGACGTTGTAAGATTAAGATATCAATCTTTCCTCGTGACATTTCGAGCAGTATGTCACAGCACGGTGCCACAATTGGCTTAAAGTCAGAATACGAAGTGTTCATAAGCCGGATAAGAGTGATAAGTGCAGTGAGTTACATACAAACAACTCACTAAAGTGCAGTGTTCAATTTGTCAATTTTCAACTCGTGTATCTTTCGGACGATGACTAATACTGTTTTCTTATGTCGGCCGTACTGAATATCATTGCAACTCACTTGGAAACCGGGCTTAAGAACTGGAAACGCATTTCCAGTTGGATTTCGGCTTAATCCACATGGCTCAACATTGCCATGACACCAGATTTTGAAAATTCCCCGAGTCCTACCCGAGTAAATCACGGAATTGAAGTATTTTAATATTATAATTGAAATATTTAAAATGACACTAAAGGCGAGTGAAAAAAAAGAACTCGAATCAATGTAGCGTTTAACTCTTCACTTTGCCTTTGGTTATTCCGCCTAAAATTCATTCAAAGTATGTAAGAAAAAAGGGGAAAAAGAAGCGCATGGAAATCCTTTTATAGATAAGAAACCACTTTAAAAGTTATAGGACTGCAAGACATTCACCAAAATGTGGTTTTACTGAATTAGGAGATCAGTAAAAATACCCCGAGGCAGCAAACTTTACTCGCTTTAAACACTGCCCAGGAAGCAGTCGTAAAATTGCAAATAAAAATCGGTCTTGATCACAGATGAAGCTTCTATGACTGGTCATACACCACTGCAGGGAGAATCAATAAAAGGGTGAAAAAATGCCCTGGGAACTGCAGTTTAAATTCATATCTCGAGTGATAATACAGAACCAGTAAAGAAATAAAAAAGATGTTCGCCTTTGTCCACACTACACGGCAGGTTGGCGATTTATTGAAATATTTGTCGAGCATAAATTAAATTAGGGAACACAAGAAATGGCTGTCAACATGAGTGTAAAAAGTTATGTATGCATGCGTGTGCAGTGGTCATTTCTCGTATTTCTACTGTATATTGATTTTGCGATTTAGTGAAATAACTTCTGCAAGTTATAGAAGTAATGGTGACAAGTT
Source organism: Geophilus flavus (assembly GCA_034695885.1). Lineage (NCBI taxonomy): Eukaryota > Metazoa > Arthropoda > Chilopoda > Geophilomorpha > Geophilidae > Geophilus > Geophilus flavus. The sequence continues at coordinate 37,900 of JAQFZO010000049.1, forward strand.
GCGTTGACTGACTCGGTCTTCTTATTCCCTAATGGGGGATAGTCGTGTGGTCCCTTTACATCTCCATATGGGCCTAAGATTGAATCGAGCAACAGGGGACCATATGTAGGCGACGTGTGTGTGAGATCCAGGCCCTTGGCTATGATAGAGGACTGACTCAATTTCGAGTGAAATCGAGTCAGTTTCTTATTTTCTTTTTGGCATTGCCTTGTCAATCATTTAAAACCTTCAAAACAACTCATATAGGATTGATATCTCATTAGTCATTATTTTCAATGAGAGAAAAAAACTTTTCTTATTAATTCTACCTAGAAAATTCATTAATCATGAAAATCATTCCAAAATGTAAAGCAGCAAAGCCCCAGGGGCGGCATTACAGGATGACGGATATGCGAAATAAAAATCATCAAAAACGCAATCCAGAATGATAAATTGTGCTCGGAGACCCTTAAAACATGCATTTCCTTTGTCGAGATACCCAATTATCGAAAATACTTGATTCAAACATTTTTTTAAAAACCATTCTGAAACTTTTCCAATTTCTTTCTCCCTTGTTAGTCGTTTACTATTACAATCACATCAATTCATCCGTCATCCTTGACCTGACCTAGATCCCACAAGCCATATAAAAATGTCCTTGAAGAGATTTTGTGACAAGCAATTGGAGAAAACGAATGTCTTTGAAGATGAATGCTAAAAAGGAAAATGTTATCGCCCATTTTTCAAGCTTTCATCTTCAATCTAGAATGAGACGACCGTAATGTAGAATTCGGAAGCTAAGAAAAGTAGAGTATCAAATGAGGCAAATTTGCGAGCGGTGTAAAGTTGCTTTGAACTTGCCAATTGCGACTGTCAAAGTATAATCCAATGTTAAGGCTCAGGAGCCGCCCGGGAGGCTGAAACCTGTAGAGAGCAAAGTGTCTCTGCAAGTCTGCAGTCACGAAGATTAAACTTTAACGGTTCTTCGCCTCGTTATCGAGATTTAAAGAGGACAAGATAGACCATCATCACACACATATCCGAACTCTTATTATTTCTTACGATACGAGCAATAGAAAGAAGGAGCTTCTTTGCAAAGCGCGTAATGATGTCATCAATAAGTTTGATACGGTTGAAATGTTCACTTCACACAAAGTGGAATTATTTTAGAGGAAAAAATAATTAAAAGCAAACAAAGTCGTAATTTAGAGTTGATTAAAAAAGACATTTCCGGTTGAATTAGCTGCTTCAACATTTCAGGGAACTGAAATCTGGGTCCATAGAAGAAATCTGGAAAGTTTAAAATTTCATAACTCGACCGGAAATGTGAAAAATAAAAATGTTGTTCCTATATAAACTCCTTTCAGCTGTGAAATTAACACAATTTAGGCACTGTCTGCACCATTATGACTGCAAATGTATTTCAAAGATGCTTCTAAATACCAGTAGCAAGCGTAAGAAACAGTTTCTAACTCCATTGGGGTGTAAATTATTCATTTACATCCTCATCTGCACATATAGGGACAAACTTTTTCACAGTGTGAAGCGCTGGAGTGGAAAATCTTAATTCCAACAGATTGCATTTGTAAACAAAGTTATCCCATTTATTTCAATACATTTTGTTACTCATAATAATCACAACTAATTCGACGTTTTCATATATTCCAGGCCTGTATTGCCCTCTTATTTGGGATGGAGCCCTATGTTGGCCCTATTCCAAAGCAGATTCTGTGGTACATCTGCCATGTCCAATCTACGTTGCTGGATTCAAGGAAGACGGTGAGTAAACACCAGTTTCAGTTTATCCATCGCATTATCACGAGCTTTAATTAAGCATTTTACTCTACAGCCATCACACACAACCACAAATTGCCCACTTAAAAATCAAAATAAAACGAGTAGTAATTTCATTCCCCCATGTAAAACAATAAATAGCATAGCCGTGTCTGTGCAATTTGTTTTATAGCAAACAGTTCGCTTTCATGACAAAATAACAAATTTCTCCACACCCGGTTTCCTAAAGTCAGTGACCGTAAAAGGAATGAGAATTCAAATTTACACTATCAAGTGACGCAGAAAGAATTGGAAATTCTCCTCGGTTGGCATTTTCCGGGGGAACAGATGAATTACTCAAAGAGAGAAAATTTTTTCATTTGGGGCACAAACATTCTCGCGTTATCAATCGGACGGAACTACTCGAGATTCTCGCGCTGTTTTTACCGGAAGCGAGTTTTATCAGCCGAATAACCAGCTAAACTCAGAATACAGATAACAAAATTTTTCCCTTGCAGTAAATAAATTAAAAAGAGATAGAAAGAATGGAGGAAATGAGAAAAGAAAAAACATTTTATTGCTGCATGCACATTAGAATAATCCACATCTAATTCTAAGTAATTTGACTTAGTAATTAGCTCAGAACGAAGCAGATGTGGAGGTTAATGGAAGGTATATGATAAAGCTTGTTAAATATTAAAATGTCAGTCTTGAGAAATAGTGTAGGTAAAAAGAAAAAAAACTAAAGAAAAATCCATTTACAAATTAAAGATTAAAATCAATAACCTTCTGCAAGGAGTTGAGATAAGAAATGTGAAATTTTTATAGTGAACATCACTCACAGTCGAGTCCCTTACTAATTTAACATGAGTGACTACACCTGGGTTAAATACAGATTGCTGAGGTTCGAGGTTTTGTCAATGGATAAGACCCAAGGGAATTTCACCTCTTCTTCTTTTTCCTTTACTGACAAGTTAAACTACTTGAAGAATGTCAAGCAAAACAGAGAAATAATCCCCTGTTTCTAAGTACACTCTGAAACTTTCTTGCATGATTAAAGAAAAATCAATAGAAAATACTAAAGAGGTGATCTATCTTGTAAATAATAAGAAACTTCACTGCATAACTTGAAAATCAATCTTGTCCGTGAGGCTAGTTATAGGCAAGATTGAAAGTAGTTTAGTGGGGAAGTCTGTGTATTTTCGATCCCAGCTTTGCAAATATTCAAATCCTTTTTTGAGGTTATCCTGGTGACCTTTGGGCTAGAAATAAACCCATTTCCACTACTTTATGTTTGGTGCCATTGGCATTGGCATAAGATATTGAAAGAATTTATCAGAAATTTTCTTTTTTTCCTATGAAACTAAGTTTGTTTGCTGAATATGTTATGAGGAAAAGTTGTTACAAACTTTTAATCCCAACTTGTAAGTTTAATTACAGTAATTTTATGTAAATTTCAAGACTATGTTCATACCTGTAGTTCAAGAAAAGCACAAAGTTCAATATTGGTGGAGTGATGTACCCGTACTTTGCTTAATTCATGAAACTCGGGACTGTTACTTATAATTTAATTATTCTGGGTAGAAAATTTTCGCCTACAGCTCCACTTTGACATCATAACTTGTGAAACCTCAGCATGAAATCTTTTACCCTTCTTAATCTTTACGCTAAACTAATTAATAAACATGAATTGCAGTTTTTAACACCTTATACTGTATTTACATTAAAAATTAAAAAATGCAACTTTAACAACGTCGATATCTCACTTTTGCTATGGCCATAGTTGACAATTTATTTAATCAGACTTATAAATAAGGTCAAGTCGCTTAATTAATTTAGTTTAGTTAATTCCATTAACCGAATTCGAGTTTATTATTTGAGTAAACTTTGGAATGAGAAAAGTTTTATTTTGCCAAGTCACGTGTAAAGTGTAACTCTTTGTCCCTTATAATTTACGACTCTTATTTATATGATTCCTTTTAATAAAAAAAAAAGAAAGAAATGAAAAATAGTTCCATCCAAATTCCAGCCCGTTTATTCTTTTTCTCTTTTTTCATGCTTTTACTCAAGTTTTATTTTCCTCAAAGGATTCGCAAGCAAAACGTGCATGGCTGACGGATCGTGGTTTTTCCACGAAGAGAAAAATTCCACTTGGACTAACTACACTGGCTGTTCGACGGGGAAGACATTTGACGCAGTGGTCGAAATGGAAAACACATATAATGGCACGAAATTGGCGGTAAACGAAATAAATTGTTTTTAATAATAAAGAAAATGTTTTGTTTCAGCTATCTCTGAACTTCACTGCAATGTTTGTGGTATACAAACAATTCAAATTAACTAAATTCAAACAAATATCGTTTTTCCTTGCTGTGTGTCAGCCTTAACGGTGTTATATAACGCTGTTCTCTGCGTTATTTACAAAAAAATTGAGCTAAATCCGTAGTTAGTTTCCAGATGGGCGACTTCCCTAGTGAGCATCAGCCATGAGCTACAGTATGGGGATTTCCAAATTTCACTGCATCAAAGCGCCACTTCCGGTTAAGTTGGGAACCTAAAACAAAGCCACCTATTATATCCCTTCACCTCTGTAGAGCACTTAAAAATCAGAGCCCAAACTCAACCGGAAGTGCCCAAACACTGATGCAGAAGGAAAAGTTAAAAAATTCTCACTTTAACTATATTAAAAATAAAAACAACATAAATCAAAACACATTTTACTATATCCTTCGATATAAAAACCACATATTGTATAAGTTGAGGTCAATTATTGAAATTTCCCACTCATCGATTTTGCCATCAAGGAAAAATTGATTGCAAACTAAAAACCATACAAGCCAGGCAACCATTTGGAAGAGGATGTGCCTCGTATTGCATGACACATTTTCCACAACAACACTCCCTTCTGAGAAAAGTTTAACTCAGCGCTAAAATTAAACATTTTAATCCTAAAAAATGATGAGTTAAAACCATTTCACAGTAATGACACATGCGAGCAGATGAAAAAGAAAAAAATTTGCCTAGCAAAGGTAAAACCCAATCGCAAATCAGTTGCTATAGAGACTCCTGTCTCTCATTTTAAAAATATCTCTTGTTTACACGTTTGAAACCAAGAAGAAATTTCTAGTAAACAAGTCTTGTATAAACTAGGCACGTGTCTGAAGTTTTCATAGTAAAAACAAAAAAATAAAAAAAATGAGACAAATAACGAGTCGACTAGTCAAGTAACCACAATCCCAGTTGCGCTGCATTACAGGGACGCGTTTCTAAGGCAACTGTTGACAAATGGAGCTTTTCTTCCCTTCATACATACATGCGAAAAGTGAGATTGATTCCATCAGTTAGAAATCGAAAGCAAATAACAAGTTTCTATCACATTCGGTCAATAATATGACATTAAGTCGAACCACTACATCAAAATTACACCTTCAATGCTCCTGATCGGCATCATCGGAAAATCAATATAAAGATTACACTTATTTCATCCCAAAATAAGTGGAATTTGCTTTCCAATTGCAGTAACGTGTTGGACTAATTTATAATTGACAGCAGAGAATTAATTTATCATAATAATTAATCCGATCAATGGGACTTTTCGCTTTTTTAATCTGATTTATTAATTCCCATTCATTTGCTATGACATGAATGCAAATATTTGAAATTTTCTCAGATGTGTTATGCAGCAAAGCCCCAGGGAGACGTAAAACGGCATAAATGGCTTAATTCTTTGTTTTACAATTTAAAAAATGAAATTAATGTCGTGAAAAAGTATCCTAAACCCTGTATTTATTTACCAGAATAATTTGCTAGAGGATTTTGAATTTTTTGAATTTTATTATTGGGTTTAAAATTAATTTATTTTTATTTTCTTTCTTTTTTTATGTGTAAAGGAGTTCCTTCCAATCATCAAACTCATTTCTCGCATCGGCTACAGTGTTTCCCTCACATTCCTTTTAGTGGCATTGTTCATTATGGCGGCCATCAAGTAAGTTAATGAATTGCGCATTGCCGTTTTCGCACAATCCTACCCGTACTATACTACCCATTTTATGTTTATCCCTTTTCCAGGCTACACTCTAATTTTGTCTCTTTTCTTACACATCACTTACCTCATCAACGAGGAAAAGGAAATTGAAAAACCTTAAAAAAAATGAAATAAAAAAAATAAATTTTTTTTTCAATTTTTTTATATACTATAAAAATAGTTCTATAATAAAATTTCTCCCTTCCCCTATAAATATATATAAAAGTAAATTTTAAAAAAATTTCATCAATATTTTAACCACATGTTTGAAATCTGGGGCAATCCAGAGCTCACAAATCTGATATCTGCAGCCTAAAAGCACCAACTTACAAAGTCAACAGGATGTCACACAGATCTGCCACTCAATCTGATTTGTTTGCTGAAAAGTTCCCTATACCAATTTTTCCATCTCATTCTGTTGAATTTTAGTGAGCCATTTACAGAAATGGATGTGGCAGCTAATAGTGGTTTAGGGTTTAATTTCCCCATCTCACCACTTTAAAAACACACCCACAATTTCTTTTATTAATAAATAATAAAAATAAAAAAAGTAATTTGAATAACTGGAGCATTAAATATTTAAGAAAAATTTTATCATCCCAAGCATTAATGAATTTCCATGCACTCCACTAATCTTCATTCCTGAGCATTTTTCTTGTTTCGCATGACAGAATCCAGCAAAAACAAGAGGAGAAAAAAAACTCCCTTGTCTCATACTAACTAAATAGACCTAAAGTGCACGACCATAATTGAAACCGAGCGTTGATATGATTAGATAGGGCGACTTGGGCTAATTTAACCCGATTTATTTATCACCATTCAATGCAAATCGAATAAAACTTTCTCTACATTCCAAATTCGAAAAGAATCTTTTTTTAAAAAAATAAAATTGATTATCAATCGACGATTCCCAATTCCCATTCGAATATAGAGTCAACCTAACACCGTAACACGCAATTTCCTTCTCGCATTACCCCGACTACATCAATCGTAAATTCTGACACTTTTCTTATTTCAATCACGCATAAAAAGTAATTTAACAATTTATTTCTCCAGACGTCTACGCTGTCCCCGCAACAACCTGCACATGCATCTTTTCGCATCATTTATTATGAGGGCTTTCATGGCACTTCTTAAAGACAATCTGTTTGTGGAAGGCATTGGAATAGCCAGTGAAGTGGTCAGTAATGACGGCAATTCTTATCTGAAGGAGCAAGACGTGAGTCGGTCGTACAGGCCTTTACGCGGTTGGTCGTGACAGCTGAATCTTTATGATAAGATTAAAGGGTCCGGTTTTTTTTTTTCTTATTTGCAGGATTGGGAGTGTAAACTCGTGACATCAATCTGGCAATATTTTCTCATGGCCAACTATTGTTGGATACTCATGGAAGGACTGTATCTACATAACCTCATCTTCTTAGCCGTCTTTTCGGATTCCAGCGGTATCTGCCTTTACGTGGCACTCGGCTGGGGTAAGAAAACGAATTGATATTTCGTCTAGATTGTGTGAACTGTGAAAGAGGAGGAAAAGTGCAATGCAGGGCAGCCTTCTGAGAATATTTTACAAGATTGCAACGTTCTGAAATCTCATTTCCTTGCAATTTAAGTTGTGGAAAATCTATTTTTCCCTTTTGCATCGTAATAATAAATTTAAAAAAAATTGGAGGCTTTGCTAAAAGCGCATGCGCAAATACACAATAGATAAAAAAGGCTTTCGGCAAATATTTGATATTGATATAGGTCCTTCTCTTATAGAAGAAATGCTTGTTGATAGTCTCGAACTTAAAGATCAAGTATCAATTTCTTCCTTCTTTTCTGCCCCATAGTTATGATTTTATTTTGTATTGTATTGAATTACGGTTTAATATTTGAAAATGAATTTTTGCGTTGCTCGCCTCCGGCAAGTAATTTTAGAATTTCAGTTTCTAAATATATAAAAAAAAATTACTCTACACCCATTTCGTTTGAAGAGAGAATTGCAGTAGTCTGAGTAAATTCCTGCTGTTTCCTGTTTGTCACAAGTGCGCACTTCGATTGCGCTTTAAGGCAGAAATTTGATGCGAGTGTATTGCAACCAGTCCCACACCGCAAGAGCAATATGAAAATTTAAACTGCAGTACCAACTTCAAATAAAGCTGTTATCACGTTCTTCTATACTGAAATCCTTCATCCTGCAGTATGTTATGAGCAAAAAACAATCTAAAAATTTACTCAAAATGTCAAGGTGTGTAGTTTATGTATGTGACATTTGCGTTTTAATTAAGCGTGTATTTTTATATTTCCACTGCGAAATGCGAGTTTTTATCAACAACAACAACATAACAGAGAGTCTGACTTTTAAAAGCTCATTTACTCGACTCGTTCGTCCGAAAGTGATGCAAATACTCGACCACAGTCCTGTTTTTGTCATTTGTTTACTACATTACGCCCACACGAGACTCCAAATCGTAAAAAAATGGCGCAACATCTTATTTTTTTTATAAACAAATCAGACACAATAACTCAACTTCAAATTTTTTTCCAGGTTTGCCATTTCTCTTCATCATTCCTTGGGTTATAGTTCGTGCAACAGTAGAAAACACAATGTAAGTTCCATTCGAGACCATCTTTTATTATATTTCCCTCTTTGTATCCTTTCCTTTTTATATTAAACCGCGTTCCTGCATCAACCTAAAAGAATGAGCCATAAACATGGGGACTAAGCTTCCACAGTAATACCTGATTACAGTATAAATTCACGCTTTACGTCATCGATAATAGCGGACAAGATAAAAGAGAAGTTTGTTTTTATTCTCCCAACTTGTCTTCTCATCTTTGGCCCATCAATTTTTCATTTCTCATAGAAATCAATTGCACGCCGTGACTCACCCATCAACCACATTACGGTTCGAGGAATCGTACGAACCGATACTTAAAGTATCATTTAACGCTGCAAAATTACTCACATGCCTACTTTTATTGCCCCTTATCAAATCTTATAAACATTCTCTTCTTTCCTATTACTAAGATAATGGAATCTTGTAAAAAACCAGTTCTAAAAATGCAATTTAAAAATATAGAATCGTTTGGAATGTGAAATTTTGATGCTAGAATATACAAAAATGGGTATTTATGTTGATTATGCCTTATGGCATCGTAAATTGCGTGATTTATTGGCCGTAATCGTGGATTATAAACAGTTTGCTCTATTTTATACTCACAATGGAAACATTTTACATAAATTTTTTTCTAAGTGATAAAGTGAAGTTAGACTTCTTCTTTAAGCGCTCGCATTTGCTAATGATGTTTTCAAAGGAGACAAAAGGCTTTGAGGAAAGTGGAAACTGTGTGAATAACGCTACGTGATACCTACTTAGAGAGGAAAATATTTTTTTTCTTTTAGATGTTGGACAATGCATGATAATAATGGAATATTTTGGATAATCAGAGCACCGATTACATTATCGATAGTGGTAAGTACCATTTTTTTTTTACCTGGTTTTTTTTCATGGTACATATTGTATGATACTCGGGTGATTCGAGTTTGTTACGTACACCTAGCAAACTTTGTTTTATGGTTCAAAGAGTTTGACGTAATTTTTTTTTCATGAAATGGAATATTGTTGAACAGCCGTCACACTCCTATATTGCACATTAAAGGGTTGATGGATAACTCTTTAACCCATATAAAAACCATTACGTTTTCTGACTGACAGGTGGTATTAAGGTAGATTGATAGATAAAAGTTTTTCCACCTATTGCAGTATAAATCTGTATACTTTTTAAAACAAGGAGCTATATCAGTAAAAAGTAAAACTTACCCCAAAAAAACTTGACAAATGGTCACCAAGGGCGGAAGAAAAGACTGGACCGGCCAAATAATTTCTATGGTTAAAGGTACCTATACAAAATCTGTTTAATCCAAAGATTCACTCAAATTTGACCACTGACTTAGATTTTGAGGTCAAACACTTTCCATTTTTTAATCCATTAAAGATAGAGAGAAATTTCTAATTGGAGAGTCGTAGAGAACCCTCTGATTAGTCTAAAAATGATATTACTTCACATCTTTGATATGGGATTATTTTGGAAAAAACAGGATTGAGATAAGACCAAAACCACGCTCCAGGCCCTATTTTCAATCGCAATTTGTGCTCTAAATGAGGTCGAATTTGAGTGAATCGTTGGATTGGGCCTACCCCCCCTTTGCCAAAAGCTCAGATTTTTGATTACTGTATCTTTAACGATTTAGAAATTACTTGGCCGGGTCCAGACTGTTGTTCCAACCAGTATAACTTGAGTAATTAGACTCCTAGAATTCTTCAGAATTGTCTTTCTACACCCCACGAACAAATTTGACCAGCTCATGTCTTTAAGAGAACCTAATAAACGTCAAATGCACATTCCCACTACCCACTGGTAAACATCCTAACTGAGCGTCTCCCAGATTGACAATTCATTTCACTTCCACAAATTAAACGCCCAAATGAAGTTTTCCACAATTTTTCCCTTCCACCACTTAACTTTTACTTTACTCTTTTGTTTTTTCACACATAATTAGTACCCTTGGGTTAAAATCAACGCTGTCAACTTCATATTCCGTTTCACAGATTTTTTTTTACTCTACTCAGAGGAATGATACGGTAAATCTTTAGTGATACAGATGGAAAATGCATGGCATTTAAGAATGAGTTATTTCCGAGGTTTATTTCCATAAGAATAAGCAACTCGAAGAATTTCCTCTCGATGACAAAAGAGGACGATCAAATTGTCAGTAGCAGTTATCATTTCCAAATGTTTTTCTTCCCATCTAAGCTCCACACAACTCAAACAAAAGTGATACTTTATCCTTATTCTGGTTTTTAAGCCCCAAATAACTTCATACGTTGGTTTTTATCATTTAAAATAAAATTTCCATAATTGAAAAAGCGCATGTCATCTTACAAAAGTAGCTCCAACAGCTCCACGTTTTCCAGTCATTTATGCGCCGCTGAGTTATTGATGGCCGACACAAGTCATTCTAACACTCAAGTTTCTTTTTTTTTTCTTTTTTTTAAAATTTGGTCAAAGCTTTTTCTTTTTTTGAAATATTTAATATCGCTAATGCATTTCAGATCAATTTCTGCTTTTTTATCAACTTGACTCGTATACTTTTCCTCAAACTGACCATACCGCACGGCCCGGACGGAAGAAGACATCGATATAGGTAAGATACTGTACATACAGTAGATACTGCAACACGCATTGTATTGCAGTGAAGTTCGCTGAACATTACGGGGGTTCTTGAGTATCCCTTTCACCGAATCGAGATTTTTTTTCCATTTCGGCGAAAACTATAGAATCGACTAATTTCTTCATGGAAGCATTGCAAGCGGTTTGCAGATTTACCGTAAAAAATCAGTTATATCATGTATCGTTTCGATAAAATTGTCGATGTCCCGAATCGACTACTGTCGGCTAAACGGGTGTACAATGTACCTACATTAAAGTCCAAATTTTTTACATTTTTGTAATGATTATTGGGAATTTTAAGACTGGAGTGGGCGCGATCGTCCCCATGTCCAAAAACTGGACAGGTTTCAGAGTTGACTGTACTAGGAGATCTTTAGACTGATAACAAATTTGTGCACCGGTCCTGAAATAACCTTGCTCTGTTAATCAGAATCCACAGTATTTGTATCCACTATAGTTAAATTATAACGCGAGTGTTTGAAGACGGTCGTGTGGTTTATGATGTTTACGTTGCAATGTATTACGACCGTGTGCAAGGCCGGATTAAACTACCACATACCGGTAACTGTTGATAATATATTTGGTAAATAGAGGGAAGGTCGAAACGTGTAGGAAAAAGGATTTTGTGATGCCAATCCCATTAGTTTTGAGTCGATTTGGGAAATTGATGACGAAAAACGAGAGATTTCACGTGATTTCCGTTTAGTTTCAATATAAAGCGCGGGATCATACTTCACTTTGAATCCTTTAGAGAATAACAGTCAAGAAAATGGATTCAGATGAATAAAATTACACAGCTTTTCACTCACTTCTTGGAATTTCGTGTGTGTGTGTATATATAAACCATCAAACACAAAACCTGCATTCGAAGTTAAAACACCATACACCACTCGGATTTTTCCGTCTTTTTCCATTTTGACCACTCCAGACTCCTCACACCAATCAGCTACATCGAGTGTAAGTGACAAGCGAATGGATAAACCGAGTAAAACTTCAATCCAG